>BRDA01052382.1:0-15162 GCA_036984385.1 Crenuchus spilurus | reverse complement strand
TATATGTAAGAAGTATATTTAAATGTTTTGACCCCCGCCCAAACTATTGTTCTTACCCTTTTAGGGGGGGTTGAAGTCTTAATTGAGGGGGTCTGACCCCCCCAATAATCCCCATATTTCGCTCCCTGAGTATGAGTCAGTGACTATAAACAGTATAAATTCTGTGTATAGGCTGGTTTATACTTAACGCGTCGTGAAGGTCGCAATCGGCCACGCGTCAAAAATTATTTCATCATCAGTGTGTCGCACAGACCATCTCCTTCTCCGTTTTCTCATCAAAGATAGCAAACACAACAGCCATCCCACACAGTATAGAGAGTTAAGTATAAACCAGCCTTAACTCTCAGAGCTACAGCTGCCACATTACTAATATCAACACTCCTGAACCAGAGACAACATCAGAAGTGTCTTATCTGGACTAAAGAGAACCAGAACTGGACTGTTACTCAGTACAAAGTCCTCTTTTCAGATGAAAGTCAGTTTTGTATTTCATTAGTAAAACAGCTGCTAGAGTCTGGAGGAAGAGTGGAGAGACACACAATACAAGGTGTCTGAAGTCCAGTGTGCAGTTTCTGAGTCTGTGATGGTTTGAGGTATCATGTCATCTGCTGGTGTTGGTCCAGCTGCGTTTAGTCCAAAGTCAACACATCATCTGGAGATTTTAGAGCACTTCATTTATATATTTTGGTGGCAAATAATGTTCTAATCCTAATCCTAATCCTAACCTCAAGAAACAAGAACCTGGCTTTTGTTTTCCCGTTTTCTAAAATGAAACATGGAGCTTTCATAAAATGTACTTCACACACAGCAGATGCAGACAGATGACACTATTTTCCAGGTCTTTTCCTCCATACGGATCCCCGCCCAGCGGGAGACAGTGAGCGGAAGCTACAGTGAAATCCACTCAGCCGTGCTGTATGGACATATAGAGGTCCAGAGGGCAAATCTCCAGTCTGACACACAAGCCTCACACACAAAATCACAGGGCTACTTTACTATCAGCATGAAAACACACTGTGAGCGAGCCCCGCCCCTGAGCACGGGCAGATTGTTGGGAGAGTACTGAAGGGAGTGAACTCTTTAGAGGGATGTTGAGTGGAAAGACTGATTCCTTGCAAGCTTGAGTGGCAGCGGTGAACTGATAGTTCAGCCAAAAATCTAATTTAAGCAACTTTCCTCAACTAACCTGACCTGCAGTCCATCACAAGCACTTTATGTATCTACACTCGTTCATTTTTAGCTCCACTGACCATATGGTTCTACAGTTACAGACTGCAGTCCATCTGTTTCTTTGTATACTTTGTTCAAGCTGTTCTTCAATAGTCAGGACCCCCACAGAGCAGGTGAATCATTCTCAGTGACACTGACGTGGTGGTGGTGTGTTAGTGTGTCAGAGCTGCTGGTGTCCACTCTATTAGACAGTCCTATCTTGTTGGCCCACCTTGTAGATGTAAAGTCAGAGACTGAAGCTCAGCACAGTTTGTGTTGGTCTTCTAGTCCTTCACTGGTGACACTGTAGGCTGGTTGGTCACTATTTTCACTCCCGTAGTGACACTGGGGTGTTTAAAAACTGCTGTCTGATCCACTCTAAACACACACTAACACACCACCACCACATCAGTGTCACTGAGAATGATCCACCTGCTCTGTGGGTGTACTGACTATTGTAGGACAGGGTAATAAAATACACAGAGAAACAGATAACAATCATAATGTTTTCATAATCCTGACACTGGTCCTAGAACTAACCCAGAAGAATGAATAAGATATGGATAAAAGCTCAACAATACAGACGCAACATTCCAGTAGACAGTGCTAGAGAAGAGTTTTAGTAAATGAGATCTATTTAATCTAAAGATTCTACAGTAACTATAGATGAGACTGGAAGGAGCTGACAATAGCCGTTTCAGAACCACGGACAGCAACCAAGAGTGTTTTTTTCTTCATTATAGAACTGAAACAAAGCAACAACCCTCCTCAACAAGAACATCAAGAACTTATCAGAAAATTAATTCAAAACAGAGAGAGAGAGAGAGAGAGAGAGAGAGAGACAATGAAAGGATGAGAATGAGAGACAATGAGACAGAGAAAGATAGAGAATGGGAGAGGGAGAGAGAGAGAGAGAGAGAGACAATGAGAGGATGAGAATGAGAGACAATGAGAGAGAGAGAGAGAGAGAGAGAGAGAGAGAGAGATCAGAAATGATGTAATCAGTCAGAAACCTGCTCTGATCAGAGTGGATCTACACTGAGAGTTTAAACCATACAGCACCAACATTTTCCCCTTTATCACTTCTATTCTTCATTCTATTTAATAATATATTCTACTTTTTAACCTCTTAAATAGCATCTCATCACATTCAGAGCTTCAGGACTTCTCTAATATCTGCACAAAAGGGAGGAGTCATTTTCATTTCTGACTATTCTGAGCTGCTAATGAAAGATTCTACTTCAAACAAACCTCTTTTATCACATCCTCAGTTAGAATCTGTTGATTTTTATTGATGTTTGAGTCCCAAACAAATAGAACTGAGCACTCCTGCTGACGCACCCTCTAGTGGCACAAATCTGAAACTACACAATGTCCCTTCAGTGCTGTGCAGCCTGAAATAAATTATTTCTGAGACTAAAAATCTAAAAGCTTCTACACTTTAGTGTATAGAAATAAACTGTTAGCTTGTTGCTAAACGGGCCCCTTTTGTAATGGGGTTTAGGAGTATGGGGGGGGCACTAAAACAAAAAGAGTGGTGGAGGACGAAGGATACTAGACAACCCTTATTATGTTACAAATTATAACATTTTCTCATCATTTGAAGGGTTCTTTCACATACAAAAACATCTATTTCATGTTTTTACTAGTTTAGTATAAAATATATCAAGAATCCTAAACAATACGCTGGTGGTAAAAGGGTTTATGAAAGGCAGCGTCACAAGAAGTAGAAGACGATAAAAAATCTATATTAATTTTCATTATACCATAGTAATTGTAATTATTTTTATGATTATTATAAAGTAGATGTATTTGTTTGTTCACAATTTTTTTTTGTTTATTTACTTAATCTATTAATTGCTGTATAACAAATATTTCAGTTAACAAATAATCCTAAACAATACCATGGAGCTTAAGAGGTTAAAGGGTTATGTATGATAAAATAATAATGTTTATTTTTTAAAATGAGTATCAGAAAAGATGATGATGGTGGTGATGATAATGGTATTTGTTCTTGTGAATTCAGTACTTTCTTCATTAACATTAACTCACTCACACTCACGTCTGAGATTTAATCAAGTTTTAATGAACAAAAAACAAACCCATCAGTCTCAGTTTCAGCTCAAAACAAACATTTTTACACAAAAAGAGAAAAAAAACATTAAAGAAAAGAAAAAAAGCAAACAAATTCAGGTTTAATTACATGTATTTAATCTCAGAGGCTTCACTGGTTCAGACCTTCAGATTGAACATCAATAAATATCTGAGCTTAAAACATGTTCAGCATCAACCTGAGAGGAGATAAAGTGACCTGCAGCTGTTCTGTAAACAGTCCCAAGTGCAACTTCATTATTTACGCATTTACATCAGTGGAGTGACCTTAAAACCACATTAGAAATATTACAGATTAATAAAAAATCACATCTAATGAGGCAGTTTGATAAGAAATCAGGTAAACAGTTTACATTACAAAGAGAATCACACAAACATTCAGAGTGTTTGGATTGTAGAGACTGATTCATTCTTCATAATGGTGATAGGAACCAGACGTCACAACACAAATCCATTTTATTTACTATCCAAACTCAACAGTGAGCCTAAATTAGTTTATATATGTAATTCTGATGATGGTAAATCAGTAATCATACTGAAAAAAGTTATCTATGGGTACTATTTACCTCCTGACATCATACAGGTAGCCTTACAGCATTAGGCCAAAATCTCAAAAGGACCATAAACAATATTTTTGACATAAGGCAATGTATTCAGAACCAATCCATGTCAAAAATTCTGTGAGGTAGCTTTTAGGAGCAATAAACTCTGTACCAGACGTCTGGTTCCAATCACCAGCACTGTGAGTAATTATACATCTGTAAGTTTCTCTAGAATAAAGAATCAAGCTAACATTAAATCACCCTGAATGAGCATGTTTACATCCAACACATTTCATTAAGATGAGTTTTTGAAACATTGGTGGAGTTTTGCTTTAGCACAGATATATAAGGCTGAGTTCTGGCTCAAAAGCTGTAATATCAAAGCCTTGGTGGCCAATTTACTCCAACAATCAATAAAACCCATTAACAGCTGAATTATAAAGAGAAAAACTGCCACAGTGATGATTTTTTTTATAATTAAGCCTTGGATGAACAAGATCTATTTGAGCTATTTGAATACATGTCATTTTCATATTTGTACAAATGTTCTAACTTTTTGTTAAAGCATTAATACTATGTGCCTAAAAGACTATTTAACATGCAGTTTAATACATTAGAAAAGATAGAAAGCACTTTTTAATCAGATGTTTTCATCATTATGAAAATGTTATATTTAAAAGGTCCATATTGTACATTTTTGTATTTTATATTATTTATCTTTTTACCCTGAGATCCACTTTTGTTGACGTTGTTATGGCTTTCTGGAGCGAATATTTTTCAAACGCTCGTCAACATTTCCAGCCTCTCTTTCTTGTTTTTAGAATCAAACAGGCTGTTTTTGTTACTGTACCTTTAAGACTGATATATGTAGATGATCTCTGCTATGATTGGCTGCAGGGTATTGCGTCATTGAAAAAGCAGTCCAGGTTAACACTCCTTATATTCTGAGTATGAGTGGGTGGAGTTAAAACCGGCATACAGTATGTAAATTTACAGTCACAATATGAGGGTAGTTTTCATAAATGCACTGGGTGGACTGGGGAGTGAACTGCAAGTTCTGAATCGTTATCAGACCAAAATCAGATTTTCAAATCCAGACAAATTCACAAATGGAAAAATGCTGATGCCCCTTTGCAGTGCTTAATAATAAGTACCTACAGACATGCTAGTGCCAAATGAATAACAGTACAAATAAATACAGGAGTTAAAACAGAGTGAACAGCTGTGATTTTCTAATTACAAGTTCATTAAAAAAAAAAAAAACATTAATATTAAATACACAAATTTAAAGTGTAAGCAAATGGAAAAGAAATACAAATCAAATTAGCATAAAGCAGAGGTCCCCAACCACCAGACCACAGGGACACAATGTGACTCTGAGTAAACACCAACTTTACTTTCACTTTCAAAAAATATTCAGAGCCATTATCAAAACATTCAACTGTAACAACACACCCAAGCACAGAGCACAGACTAGTGATGCATGTTTGTGTATGATCACCTCTGCTTATGAGTTGGGTTGCCAGATATTCACAACACCCATTTGATTTGTATCACCATGCCTTCAGGAGATTACTGGTTAAAAACAGAGACCTCCACAGTAATTTGTTTTTTGTGAAAGTGTACAATCATTGGGCAAAGGAATCTGATCTCTGCATTTAACCCATTCATGCAGTGAAACACATACTCACTTGTGAACACACTAGGGGGCAGTGACTACACGTTTGAAGGGGTGAGCTGCCCTATCCATTGCGCCCGGAGAGCAGTTGGGGCTTACGTGGCTTACTAAAGGGCACTTCTCTCCGGTTTTGTCAGTGGGCTCGAACCGGTGACCTTACGGTAATAAGGTTATTTTCTTAACCTTAAGCCCATGGCAGCCCCACAACAATAAATACCCTTCTCTGATTGGCTCACAGGTGTATATTCTGTATAATGGAACACCTATGACATATTTATATCAATACTTTGCAACGTATTAATGATAAGAACCAAGTAAACTAAGCTAGCCTAGACGGTGGGATAACAGCTTTACAGATGTTCTATCACATTATTGGACTTTGTCTCAATCTTGTCCATAAATTTCCTAGAATTGGACACCTTGGCAGCCATTATTGCTTACGTAACTGAGCATATAGAATACTGTTAATGTGAGCTGGGCTGTAAATCTATTCATAAACTAAGTTAAAAATGCTAGAAAAAAAATCCAATCAACTCTTCTCAGGACTGTACTTGCATTTCAGAGACAGTAGCACTGCCACTGCAATGGACACAAGTGTTTTATCCGCACTGCTTTATAAGCAGTTGTGTTGTGTTTACAGTACACTATGCACTTTCTAGAATCCAAACGGTTCACCATGTTCTGCTATTCCTCCACCCAAATCCACCAATGCTCATATCGCACCCATGAGAAATCAGTCACTTTAAAGTCAGTATACAGGGTTGGGGACCCCAACATAAGGCAACAGACATGAAAAGTGAGAATGAAAAGTAATATTTTATGGTGTTTGATGTAATATGTCAAAAACGTCATCAATACCATTATAAGTGTTACGTGTTAGAGAGAACACCCCCAAAACTCAGAACCTGACCCTTTAACGACCTGTAATTAATGCTGACACTACTAAACTTATTCATATACAGCAGTGTTCACTACAAATGCTCAGTTTGTCTATAACATACATAAATACACTCATAAGCAAAGTTTCATCCCTGCTTAAACACATTTTCTAAGTTAAGTTTCTACCAACATCTATCAAGAACGTAACAGAAATGATGTAAAAAAAAATGCTGTATTTTGATTTTTCAGTGGAGTGCCGAGACTTATAAGACTAAAACTAATGATCAAGTAGAGTTTTTTCTCTCTTGTGTAAATCTTTGTATAAAATTTTACTTGGACTGTTAAAAATTGAAACATTCAGAAATAAGTTGTGTATCAATGACAGACTTAAAATTCCAGTTTTAAAATCAGTATTCACTGATCACATGTGGGGACTTTTAAATATAATGTTTTACAAAGATAATCTGTCCAAATGCCTCAGCTGATTAAAGTAACATGTCAAGCAGGATCATCATAAAGTGCACTGGGCCTGTAAGAAATTACACACTTGAGAATCTAAATATTTTTTTCAATTATCATCAATAATCATCAATTATCAAAAATATAGTATTACTCTTCAGAATACATAAAAAGAAGTGCTATGATGCTGGATGTTGTGATCTCACTCTTTTACTTGTGTAAAAACTCAAATAAAAACTTGAATAAAGTGTTTAGGTATTTACTCCAGTGCAGTTTTCCTAAAATTAGAACTTAAAAATCGCAATATATCACCTTGCTTAGAGTATCGCAATATATCATAACATATTGAATTGCAACCCTTACCACATGATACACATAATTTTTTTCTGGTTCTTACCCATAAACAACATGAATTTACTAGTAGATACTGTCATCTCTGTTAATACAACGTCACCTGATTGCAATTATTTGAGATTATTTTAAATACAATTATTTTATATTTTCTACAGTTATTATCTTTAAGTCATATGTTTACCTTGTAATAAACAGACTGTGTTTATTGATTCTGCTAATAAAATTAGCAAATTCTGTCTGTTAACTGTTTATAGTCTGTTAACTGGCTGCACTGTCATAACTTAAACATTTTCCATAATTTCCAAAATTTCACTAACCTAGTATGTCATAACAGATTTTACAGCAGTTACTAAATGAAATTTGTTAATCATATAGAACTCACACACAATTCAAGATGAAGGCCTTCATTTGTCCAGTATAGAGTCATTATCAGTGGGTGAAGATCTCTAGTCTAGCAGCTCTGATGTAACATCACATTTCAGTGAGACACAGCTCACTCAATCCAGGAAAACAGTGCATTAGTTCAGTTTTGGAGTCATTGATTTCAGACATCCCCTTGTTGAATTAACATAAATTTTGAATTATCACAATGTCTACATCCTATTTTCAGAACCTGCAATTAAGATACAAACCAATTAAACTACAAATTTTGACAAGTGGTCTATTTTGCAGCCCACAATGAAATTTTCATGGTTGTGTATTTGGCTTTAATTATACTGAAGAAAATAAACGTAAATCAAGGAAAGCAGAATTTCTGACACAGGCTGAAACCTTAGTGTTATAACACCTTTACGGGGCAACAGTGAGAAAGGTTTAGCTCAAGCAGTTTGTAGCTGCTGAGTATAGTCAGAAAGGAAGCAGGACAGCTGGTCAGTTATTGGGCCATGATAAGCTATTTTTGTTGTGTACAACAAACTATATTAAAAAAAAATCATAAATCGTGATTATAATTATGGCAATTCATCGCAAGCTAAAACTTGATCATCAAAACAGCCCTACAAGCTGATCTGGATGACAAAAACAAATGCTATGTGTATAGCACATTAAAACTGCTAATGCCACAAAAGTGGGTCAAGTTCTTGTTTTGGGGGAAGTACGGAAATGTAAAAAACTGATTATTACAACAGATAATACAAACAATCACCACTGAGAATGAAGTAATGCATGAGACCAAAGCTATCAAATGCTAAAGCTAACTGTTAAATGCTAAACAGAACATGCCCTTCATTTCAATGATGTGCTAGATCCAGTAACTGTGATGAAATCGAACCTAAAGTTGTATACTTCAAGTAAGGATAAGGATCATTTCTTAAAATCGGAAAAGAAATACAGAAAAAATATAAATAAAGCAAAAATGTTTAGCAGAAACCTTATTTGGCATCAACTCCTGCTGAAGCATGCTCATATAGGAGTGGAGGTGTGTGTGTGTGTTTGTGTGTGTGTGTTATGGGGCTGTACAATACGTCATGTTCATCATTATTAAAATATTTTCCTTAATCAATACTGATATCAGGCTGCAAAATGCAAATGAGCCAGCTACCCAATCGCAGCTCTGTATACTGTCTCCTGACCAATCTCAGTGCCAGACTTCAATAAACAAAGATTTCATAGCACAAAGAGCCAGAACATTATGACCACTCAGAGATGAAGTAAAACAACGGTCATCTTAGTCCCTGAAACAGCGAGGCTTGTTGGGTGCTCCTAGTCAGCAGGTCTCAATCTGAGCATCTAAGAGATGTGCTGGAGCAGGGGTTCTCAACCTTTTGCAAGCTGGGCCCCCCACAACACTGGTTCAATGGAGTTTGGGCACCCCTTCTAACCCCCCCACCCCATTTGAAGCATCTACTTTGTACTAAAAGTCAATGAGTCAGGGATGTTTTGATTTTTCCACCCCTCCCATCCCATGCTCCCGACCCCTTGGGGGAGTGTCCGCACCCCACACTGTGCTGGAGCAACAAGTTGGAACTGCAAAGTCTCCATCCTACAACTTATAGGACTGCTAATGTCAGCCAGATGACACAGTCCATGATTTTTTTGGGGTCAGAGCTGTTTTGGTGGCACAGGATCAACAGCTCAGCAGTCGTATAGTAGTCATAATGTTTTGGCTCACTTAAATTACCAGATGTGAATGTTTTTGGTACAAATGGAAGGTCATTACAATATGTAGCAATATAATCACAGTGGAAGTAATAAACTGCAGCCATTTGTGTAGATTAGAAGACGGCCTGGATGTTTAAGGAACATGTATGTTAAAGTGTGTGTGTGTGTGTGTGTGTGTGTGTGTGTGTGTCATGAGTGGGTCAGTGAAGGCCTGTGGCTTCCCCCTCTGGGCCTCTGCTTGTCGTACTTCACAGAAACGATGAGGAAGAGGAGGAGTGTGATACCCTGAATTCCAGCCAGAAGGAAGAAATAGTAGTTCAGCTTACAGTCGTTTATATTACCTACAGAGAGAGAGAGAGAGAGAGAGAGAGAGAGAGAGAGAGGGATTAGTGATGGCTGTAACTGTAGTATGTAATAACATTTCCTGTATATATATATATATATAGATGTCATGTGACATGATTTGCTACATGTATAAATAAGTGAGCACACCAGTCAGTTGTAGCAGAGTGTAAAACCATCATCATGGACAAAGGACATGATGTGACTGATGTCCAAAAGGGCATGTTAATAGAGTACCAGGTGAAGCATGGTGGTGGTAGCATCTCAAAAAACAGTACGTTTGTGGGATGCTCATAAGCCGCTGTACTGAAAGTGTACTGAGAAAAGATTTCTTGTACATGAGTGTCTCCGAACATATGCTGTTGTGCCCCACAGACCATTGATGCCAGCTTGAAACAACGACACCAACAAGTGGTACAGGGTAATAGACGTTCCACAGTGAACCAGTTACCCTCTATAATGAACACAGGTGCAATGAGGAAAGTGTCAGAGATCACTATTGAGTGAAAAAGAGTGTTTATTCCCACTATGTGTTGTAACGACATGTGTTATATGTACAGGGGTTAGACAATCAAAGTGAAACAGCTGTCATGTTAGTGAGGGAGGTTTCATGGCTAAATTGGACCAGTCTGGTGGCCAATCTTCATTAATGTCACATTGCACCAGTAAGAGCAGAGTGTGAAGGTTCAGTTAGCAGGTAAGAGCACAGTTATATAGTATATTGCAATGCACACAACATTATGGTGACATACCAGAGTTCAAAAGAGGACAAATTGTTGCTGCACGTCTTGCTGGAGCATCTGTGACCAAGACAGCAAGTCTTTGTGTCTAAATATTATTGAGCCACTTTGGGGTGTTTTGGAGGAGCGAGTCAGGAAACGGTTTCCTCCACCAGCATCACGTAGTGACCTGACCACTATCCTGCAAGAAGAATGGCTTAAAATCCCTCTGACCACTGTGCAGGACTTGTAGATGTCATTCCCAAGACAAACTGACGCTGTATTGGCTACAAAAGGAGGCCCAACACCTACTAATAAATTATTGTGCTCTAAAACCAGGTGTTTCAGTTTCTTTGTCTAACCCCTGTATTAGTCTAATAATAAAGGCCTAATACTATTAGATACAGTGAAGGGTAGTGAAATGGTAAGTTTCAAATTCTAATCTTAAAACTAACCTTAATCTTAACTTCAGGCACTAAAAATAAATGGTTTTACTCTTTGGGTTTTAGAAGAAGCACTTCATGTATTGAGGGAGATTTTGTTGGTCCTGTAGGTTCTGTTTTTCTCTGTTTTTACTACAGTCAGGATGATTTTGTACAGAAAAGTATACAAACCTCTCTCTCTCTGTACAGCAAGCTGTCACACCCAAAAAAATCAGAGGAAAACAGAAACAGAATTTATTTCTCCCTTTCGCCACATTCTGACAGAAGGGAGGAAGGGAACAGTAATCCTGCATCTTCACAGCTTAACACACACACACACACACACACAGAGAGAGTTACATGTGTGTGGTTTGCTCTCGGTGGGTTTTATTCTATTTATTATGAATGTATTACAGACAAACACACTCAGGATATCCAGTGTATTGTGTGTTAGAGCTCAGTGGTGTACACTCACTGACACACTGCTGGCCAATAAAACAGCAAGAGAGACACGAGATATCTGTGATATTTATTAGTCAGATGGTTTATGACACATGTCAGAGAAATAACCTCCTTCCATGGGCTGCCGTTATCATGCCATGCTTCTATTCACGTCTATATGTTCATCCATTGTAGCCGCTGGTGGTATCTGACTTGCCAGTCATTGTGTGACCACGTCCCAGACATACTCAATGGGGGACAAATCAGGGCCTTCATTAACCCAGCAATTTGGCACCAGGAGACCTCTGTAGATAAGGTTCCCTCACAGTTTCCAACACTGATGCATTACTGACTGGTCCAAGTAGTGGTGCTGAAGGGATTTGGACCCCAATCTTCCCCTCATAACCCAAAGCCAGGTGCTGGATCCCTGTGAAAATGCACCTCCAGGAGACAATTTCTGTGGTGCCTCCAAGTGTATCATGACTATTAATCTATGTTTCAGACTAATATGATGCGTTCTTCACCACATGTCCTGAGAACACTGACAAAACTACCACACAAGTGCCATACATCACTAAGTGATTACTGAACCTCGAGCAGCTAAACAGAAGCACTCAGATACAGTCCAAAAGACCTGCTGGTTCAAGAAGATTCTGCAACAATCATGTCTACACAGTAATACACAAATGCTTTGTAATCAGTGTCATAATAGCTATGCCACAGTATGCATGTTGGCATTTTATTACTCATAATATACTCATCATGCTCAGAGTCAATTCTCATATATAGCTTAGCACTGAAAAAAATATAGAAGCCAAACGTAACTGATTTTGAGAGCCTTGTGGCTGAAGCTTTAATATTAGCTGGTTAGGCTAGCTACTACAAAATCCACTGCATCCCATCAATCACCTGAACTGTGGTGGCCCACCAGAGTCTATTTTGTATTGGCACATATACAGAAGAACCTACTTTTCTTCTAGTCCAGCTAGGAACAAACATTTCAGGTTCCAGAACTAATGTATGCTGATGGAAAAGCATTAAAAAATTAGGTTTGTGAATGGGAACAAAACCAGCTCCACAGTGATGGAAAAGTGGTGTCAGGACAACTCAATCTACGTTTTATCTCAGAGAACCTCTGAAACATTTTACCTCAGAGAACCCCTAAAACAATGTTGTACCTCAGAGAAGCTCTGAAGCATTGTTTTTCCGAGAAGGACTCCTGGAAAGGCACTATACTTCGGAGGACCCCTGAAATCAGAAGTGTACTGTTTGCTCATAAACAGTTGTGACCACATACGTTTTCCTCAGAATTAGATTAAAATCATAATGTAGGTTACATGATTTAAATCAAATAAATATAATATGTGCTTTTACAGACATTAAATGATAAAGACTTATCTGTACAATGAGGTTGAGATTGTGCTGGTTGTTTTTTTGTATATTAAGTTAATAGTGATGGTACTTTTGCTCTATTACTGCATGACTGTTTTGTGTAATTTATTTTTGTATCTTCTATTGCATCTCCATCAGTCCTGCACTTTGTATCTACATTAAAATATGCACAAATTCAAAATATCCACTGTGAATGAACACAGATGAGCTTTTAATGGATGTGGCCTTGCTTTTTTCTCCCTTTCCCTGAGGCTTCACAGTGGAGACGTGGCTGGGAAAGGCCATGGGACTGCAGACGGGAACATTTAATTTAAAGCATTGCTGAAAAGAGGTCTCCGTGGAATCACATTTTTTTCTGCTCCTGGCCAGAGGAAGAGAGAAATACAAAAGTGGGCCTAGTATTGAACCCTGAGGAACACCTTGGGGAATTGGCATAATTCAAGCACTGGATTGAAGGTGATGTTTGCATTTTCTGGCCTGGCTTATAGCTTGCAGCTTGACAAGTTGACAATGGAACAGGAATTAACAGCCAGTGTCAAATGGACCAGTGAATAACAGAAAGCCATTTTCACAGCTCACAGCCATGAGCCTTTGATTCTCATTATCATGTTGTGTTCCTTTTTAGGGTAATGCAGCATATTTCTGCAAACAGATTCATCACTTTGACTTTGTAGACCACAAAAAAGGCTTGAAAGGCTTAATATGTAGTAAATCTTTCAAATTGTAAGAGTGTTTCCAGGGATGAGGGTCTGGAAAGTCATATCTGTTTCTGTTTGAAAGAAGTCAAGATGTTCCAAACTGTCTTATCTGCCCATGCAGATGCTCGGAAACAAGCCGTAACAGCATGTAAAAAAACCAGCAGTCCAGCAGGACTAACAGTTATTGGCATTTGGTACATGCTCTTGGTTTGCTGTTACACCGCTAGCAGCGCTGTAGATCAACACAACCGCCCGCTGAGGACTGAGGAACATCTCAATCAATTTCTGCTCCGCTTTTATGCACTCTGTAACCGCGGGGCTCGAGCTGAAGGGTTCCCAAATGAGGCCGGGCAGTGCATGACAGAGAGAGCAATTCAGTCCAAATCTCACTGCCCTCCAGCGAAAAGGAAAAGAAACTAACAAATGTCCCTGTCTACAAAAAAACAACACATTTACTATCCTCCCCACCAAGCGGCTCAGGCTAAACTGCCAATCAATAGCCTCCGAGCAGACCTCCTCCCAACCACAAGCTAATCCAGGCCCAAGAAGTAAGACGTACATTTTTTGTGTCTTTTTTCTATCCATTGAACGCCCTCATGTTTGCCCGTGTTGATAGGTTCTCTTGCCGGCGAGCGAGCTGCTTTGGAGCCGCGGCCATAAAGAACGCCCGCTCAAAGGAGATATATCACTCCGACACACTCGCTCTCGGGGAAAGATTGCTGGCTCTTCCCTCAGGAAAAGAGGCGGCCGTCACAGCTTTCCGGCCGCGTTTCGCCTGTAATGGAAAAATAAACATTACCGGAGCACGACTGTGCGAGCCAAGCCTGCCACGCATCTCAAACAGGACGAGAGAGCGCAAAAAAATACAGAAAATGCCTCCTGTGGAGCTGGCCAGTGAAGAAAAACTGTTAGGGGACATATTTTCTTTTCTTTTGGACCGGCAAGATGAAAACATTACCAACAACCCTCATCTGACAGATTCAGAGATTTGCTACTTGACATCAATCACAGTACAAATTAAGCCTTTGGCTTCATACATCAAAATATTAGAAGTTTATTTTTGTTCAAAAAGGTAAACGGTCATATATTTTATAGTCATTATACATGAACTGACATATTACTGACATGTAAGGAGTTTAAAAAATAGTTTTAATGTTGAATATGGCTCATGAGTCAGTCAATCAAGCACAGTAATATCATGGTCAGTAGTTTTGGCACTGTGGGCAAAAATAAATAGATATCTCCATAAAGTTTATCAGCAGATTGAAGCATGAATTGCTCTATACTCTCTTGGCAGACACCTGTGTTGACTTTGGATTTGATAAAACACAGTTGGGCCAACATCAGCAGATCACACTGGACTTCAGACACCTTGTATTCTGTCTCTCCACTCTTCCTCCAGACTCTAGCAGCTGATTTACAAATGAAATACAAAACTGACTTTCATCTGAAAAGAGGACTTTGTACTGAGTAACAGTCCAGTTCTTGTTCTCTTTAGTCCAGATAAGACACTTCTGATGTTGTCTCTGGTTCAGGAGTGTTGATATTAGTAATGTGACAGTTGTAGCTCTGAGAGATACACAGTATTTATACTGTTTATAGACATTTACTCAAACTCACAATCACATATTCTAATAATTTGATACACTGGTGTTCAGAGATATATTATGATACTGTAAGAAAGACAACATAGTGATTTTTGTTAAATGTAGTTTTAGGAAAATTGTTCATAGTACAACCTTTTACAAACCGGATTCCAAAAAAGTTGGGACACTAAACAAATTGTGAATAAAAACTGAATGCAATGATGTGGAG
>BRDA01052381.1:0-21536 GCA_036984385.1 Crenuchus spilurus | reverse complement strand
TATATATATCGTTAAGTAAGCAAAATATCATAATCATGTTATATAGCATTCACAATCTTGCCCAGGGACTCTTATTATTGGTAGTGTGGTGTGTTTACCCAGTTACAGAAATAAACTACAGTTTTTCATTTCAACAGAAGAGTTCTTGTGAACAGGTAACAAGCACTGTTTCAGTGCTTTTTACATTTATGGGGATGTACTGTAGAGTGTTTTGGGTGTTTCACATTTAATGGATGATAAACAGTTTTCAAGCCAACAACTGCCAGGAAGTGTCAGTCAAGTACATGGGAACAGAATACATAGATGATCTTTGTAATGGTGTACTTTGAAATAGGGTGTGTAACATTTGGCAGCCTGCCATTAATACAAGGAAGGGAATCTTAAGAAAACCATTTCTGTGTTACAATACATTTGATTAGACAGAAAATATACTGAGATACAGTTTTTATAGCTTTATTTTGTTCAATGTGACATGCTGTTTGAAATGCATGATCATGTTTTTAAGATGATTTTTAAAATGCACAAGTTCATGTACAATTACTCCCACACCCATTTACACTGAATCTTAGTCAGCTCAGATCAATTGCTTCAGTAATTTGGCCCTCCACATACCTTGTGTTACATAGCTGAAGTATGGGACCAAATGGAGCTCCAAGGAAATGAAGAAAACAAGTGACTTTTAAAAAATGAAGAGATTGTTATAAAAACCCAAAGGAGACATTTAAAGCAGTGAGGGGATTCTTACAGCTTGAGTATATTTTGCTCAAATAAACCTGATCAAGCTCATCATTAATTACCAGGTTGTGTTGTCAATACAGAGATATAAGTAAACTGTGTTGGACTCTGGCCTTTCCCTTACTTATTTAAAACAGTATGTAGAATATTGGTTTGACCCACTGAGCCTGTTTAAACTAAAGGTGATCAAAGAAGCATTACTGCAACTGTAAAAATGAGAAAATGGGACTGTTTGAAGTAAATTAGATTAGAATCTCGAGCAGTTGTTTTAACAAAATGCAACCCCATTACAGTCATTGATCAAGTAGTGACTCCAACAGTAGACTGACAAGATATGGACAGAAAGTATACAGTTATTGTAGTAATATCCATGGAAATAATAGTCTTTGGATATCTTATACATTCTCTTTATATTATTCCAACTCGTTTAAACATTATCTTTGTAAAAAATGGGCTTCACACTAGTACTGAACAAAATAACATATGGTATTAAACAACAACATAAAAACTTTAACTAGGTGTTGAACTAGACATCCGGGCTGGAACTCAAGACAATTTACACAAATGTACAGCATGCAAGTAGAGACTGTAACTTTTGTAACTTCCTGCAATTAATCATGAAACTGCAGTTGTCAGTTTCAATGAAAATTGGATACAGATTCAAATGGCTGTAAAGAAGATAATAATACACCACAAAATCAACCTATTTTGGTTAATATTCATGTACTGCCACTACTGTTATGTATATTTTTTTTCAATAACATTAACACAAAAACACTCCTATTATAAGGGCTACAATGAAGGCTACATTGATCAATGTATAGATGACGATGCTTGTGCACCAGTACGAATCCCATGGACATATCTGAAATAAGCAAACAGAAGAACACAAAAATTATTTCAAGGTAATATTTGAACACTAAAATGATCAGAAGGAAGAAATGATCTAATTATCCAGAATGTCTGGAATGCTCAGATTATTAGGCACAGAGCTCATAAACTAAGTACAAAACATGGATATACTCTACATCTTTATATTTGGCACTAAAATTAACAGATTTTGTTGACTGTTCAACAATCCAAAATAATTGAAAACTTCATTTACAGTCACAGAATGCTTAGAGTGTTATAATATTTTAGGATCATGTGGGATATGGAATAGGTTTAGTTAATCTTACCCTCTGTGTGAGCTTTAAAGATGAACTTAAGTAGAACAAGTAGAACAGCAAGTCACATGCCAAGTAAACTGGCATCACTATGACTAACCATAAGCAGGGCCTTTTATATGTCACAAGTCCAATAAATATTGCAGCAGCTGTGCACAGGAAAAAATACATCCAAGAAAGTGGGCAAAGTTAATGAAACCAATTGTGCAAATGACTTAAATCCATGAAAATTTTTACATCTTGTCTGGATTGTGAGATGTAACTTTTGGCTCAAATTGCTACAATGGTTCTATTGCTATCATTTTCTTTATTTCTGCATAAATTTGACCAAAAACTTCATTAGATGTTAACCTTTAGGGTGTGAAATTTGAGTCAGGTGGTGTCTGTCAGGTATGAGTGGGTGTTCTGTTTTAGAGCAGGGATCTAACAGACCATTATTAACATCTCAAGAATATCTGTGAAACATGGTGGTGGTAGTATCATAGATTGAGCCTGATTTACTGCATTTAAGGCTAGGAAGGCTTGCCCTCATTGATGGAACAATGAAATCTGAATTATACCAGCAAACTCTAAAGGAAAATGTCAGGACATTTGTCTGTGAGCTCACATGAGAATATGGGTCTTGCAGCAAGACAACAACCCTAAGCACACAAGTCATTCTACCAAAGAATAAAGTTTTGGAATGGCCAAGCCAAAGTCCTGACCTTAATCCAACAGAAATGCTGTAGAAGGCCCTGAAGCAAGCAGTTGGATTCCTCCAAGTTGATGTGCAGGACAATTACGGACAACATTTAGGCATTGTAGTTGTGTAGTTTTATTGCACAAAGGTGTCACACTATATACTTAAAGCAAAGTTTCACCAACTTTTGCACCTCAGATATGAAATGTTGGATTATTTTTCCTCAATTAAATGACCAAGTCTATCATTCTTGTCTCATTTGTTTGATTTGGTTCTCTTTATCAATTAGGACAATCTGATGCAATTAGGTCAAATTAATGCAGAAATTTATAAAATTCTAAAGGATTCACACATTTTCAAGCACCCCTGTATGTACAATTTGAATGCAACAATGTATTTAATTAAACTTCCACAGGCCAAAGAACTGTGCTGTGCAGTGCTTAAAAGTAAATTAAAAAAGCAAAGTGTCCTTACTTGTAAAACACATATTTGCAAATGCAACAAATCCAGAGGCCCAGCAGAAATGTCTCCTTCTGGAAATTGGGAATAAGAATATGATTTGATTAAAGAAATAATGCATACATGTATGTATAAGTGCCAAAGGCAGCACCGGCACTTGTCATGCGGGTGCCACATGTGCGTAACCACCCGCAGCCCCCCCAATTTATTTATGCAATACCTTTGAATACTTATGAATACCTTTGAAAGTCAGGTCATGGAATACAGTGGAATAAGGAAGTAAAGCGTAAAATAAACATTTGATTGCACAATTGTCTAGTTAATTCGTTATTGGCTTAAATGATTAACATTATTAGTTCCTTCATGTATTTTCTCTTTCCCTCTATCTTTCTCGCTCTGTCAAAGTCATAACTATGGTAAAAAGTAAGTAAATCACACTATAGACATACAAGCATACGGTTAGCAGGATAATATAAGTTGAGCCATAGATTATGTATAGACATATGATGTGTTTCCAATTTGGAGCCAGAGTCAAAATTAGTTCGCCTCTTCATTTGCTTGCACTGGCATCTTCCAACAGTCATTCTATAGTCATGGGTTGAAATGAAAGATGCTAAAGTTTTGGTTCACTCCAGCCTGGTTTAACCTCTGCTGTACTGTCAACTAGGGGTGTAACAGATCACAAACTTAATGTGTTTGCAGTCACAGACTGTATTGTTTTCAGCAAAAAAAGGCTTGTTAAGGCTTGAAACTTGAACTTAAATCAGCTTAAGGCTTGAAATGTTGCCTATTCTTAAATGAAAACAACATTCAAGATGTTTCATTTTTAAACAAACATCATCCAAATGAAAGTTGAATTGTTAAAGTGCAACATGAGTTATGACTGAAAAATACTGAATGGAAAAATAGCCTTTTACCACATCATCATCAAAAAAGGTACAAAAAGGAAATAAAGCAGATATTTAGATTCTTTTTTTTAATATGAAAGTTAAAATTTTCTGGGAAGAGGACAGACCTTTTTGCAGTCACTAGTCCTTGTGGTAACTTTGGATATTTGTTTGTTTGCTTGTTTTTTACCCAATTTTCTCCCCAACGTGTTTGGTAGACTCTCCTGATCACTTGTAATGTCCCCAAATCTAGCAGGGTGCAGACTAACACAGGCCTCCTCTGATGCATATGAAGTCAAGCCACTGCCTCTTTTCAAACTGCTGCTGATACATCGCCACCAGGGAGCCAATGCGCTCCGAGGAAAGTGCAGGATTCCCAGTTCTGATGGATCACCTGGCAGAGGCCTGAGCCAGTCAATATTACTAGAAGTGCTGGAAGAGAGTGTCATCTTACTTGCCCGGAGAGAGCACCAACAATTTTTGCTCTCTAGGGCCTCAGCTGCTGATGGCAAGCAGCATGACCTGGGATTTGCAGCATCTTAGTCAGCTAAGCCACTCGGGGCCAACTTTGGATATTTGTAATGAGACTCTATAGCTTCCACTCTGCAACAGCTCCTGTCAATACCTGCACCAGATTTGTGCCTGTGTGACTCCCATAGAGAGGGTGGACTTCATATCTAACTCTGCAGTGATGAAGTGAACAGTCTGAATCGCATAACTTATTGACAACTTTGACCTATTTTTGTTCATGAAGATCTGATATGATCATCATACTGATGTGTGAAGGATTACATAACATGTCTCAAGCACTTTCACCATATTTTTAAATCTTTTGTTTTCCACAAGTGTATGGTCTCATTTTCAGCAATAAACATCCCAGCAGATTTGGTAATAGCTTTAGCCCGCTCTGATTCTGCAGCAAAGGGCTGTTAAATGCTGTCGTTAAGAGGATGCCATTGTTAACTGCTTAGAACATGATTAATTCACAAGTTACACACCTGCTGCTGTTTACGCCTTCACTTTTTTATTTCTAGCTTCCTTGGACTCATAGTTAACAGTTATATGCCGGCAAAGTTCCTGTTTCTTTGTTTTATGATTAACAAAATCTGTGCTAACCCAGTACTCTGATTTAGTACTCAGTAAACTGAACCACCAGACTGAGGAACAGCTTCATTGGAGAAGCTATTAGAATCTTAAACTCCACTTAGGAAACACACACACTGCACTGACACTTTATTACACTTGGCCACTTTAACTGTATGCTGCTAATATTTATTGATTTATCCACTCATTCATACATCTTGCTGCTAATCTCCCCACGTCATACTCAATACTCTGAACATTGTACAGTCTAAGTTATCTATACTCTTGTCCAATACTGCTCTGCATAGTGTATAGTCTATATTTACATTGTATAGTCTACATTTACATCTGTATAGCCTATAATATATCAGTATATATTCATAACAAACACTTTTATATTTATATCAAACTACTGCACCGGGTAAAACTGGGATCTTGGGAATGTAATTTTGTTCCCACCTCATGTACTACATGTGATGCGAATTACCTTCACATATGTACTTTCTGTCCGAGTTAATATTATTGTTTTTACTTTGTTTAGATGTGATAAACTGGATGTATTTTACAAATCAGAAAATCCAGAGAAAGCTCCACACACACAGCTAAAAAGTGATCCTGATGTGAGTTTGTGTGTGTATAGGATTTCATGCTAATCTTAATATTTAGACATTTATAGTGCATTTAAACTACAATGTTGAAATAGTTCAAGGCAACACTCACAACTCATGGCTTGGTCCACTGAAAGAAAATATCACAATTATTTGGCAAGAGCTCAGAATCACTCCTAGTCCTGTCAGAAATTTCACAGAAACCTACAGATGAACAAAAATGAGATAATCAGAAGAGCACATATTTTACTGCAGCAAAACAGATTGTAGTCTTAGCACCAACAAATATGCTGCTTAATGGCAAATATGCCCTATGCAAACCAGCAAGCTTTACCAATTATGGTATTTAAGCTGCTTTAGCAGTAGTAAACTATCACTGCTACATTTTGTATCGTTATAGAATAGAGCTGAAGTAAAGCAGCGATTCTCAACTGGTGGTCATGACCCACAGATTGTAAAAAAATAAATATATTTTAAAACCATAAAAAATAATTAATGCTTATCTGATTTTGTCCTCATCTTTTAAATTGAAAAAGAGACAAAAAATAAATAAATAAAAAAAATTTTAAAAAAAGAGAGAGGCAGCCATCGAGTGTGCAGCAGTCTCGTTGCCATGGTAACCACCATTAGCTGGTTATCAGTGTTGCCAAGTCTGCTTATTATAAGCGACATTGGACTTGGTTTTTCTAAAGTCGCTTGCAAATCTCGTGATTGGCAGTTTGCGTTTTTTTTTATTTGTTTTTGAACGTGAAGTTGCTTATTTGGGCTTGACTTTCTTTCTGAGTGAAACTCTTTGATTATCTCCCAGCTCCCCATAACAAAGCGAAAAATGAAAAGCACAAAAAAATCTGCACACTGAGGTTAACAAACATGGGTTTCAGTGCCCAAAAACACAATGACACAAAACAAAGAAATGAGCTAAAAATAGCCACCTACATAGCTTGCCAATATTTATATTAAAAGTGTTTAGCATAATTTTTGTGTTGTTTATGTATAATGTCATAATAAATATTTACCTTTATACTGTTTAAAAGCAGCCTCTGTTTTACTGAATGTGTTGGGTTGCCAGTTGGGCTTATTTTGGGCTTGTTTTCATAGAGCTGGTTGCTTGTTTCTTTCGCGAGATTTGGCAACACTGCTGGTTACTCTTCTGTTTAAATTTGTGATGATGTTCGGAGGCAAAGAATTGGGTGATAATTTTATGCTACATGCTTTTAACAGTTTATAAATATTTAATAATAATAATAATATGTAATATTTTATTAATGATAAATATAAATGTTACTATTTTATTATTAATAACACTTAAGTTATTATTAGTATATTATAATCATATCATAATGTAAGTAATATATTAATATTTATTCATAATATTAATTTATGTTCCAGCATCCCATCAAACCCCCTGAATGAAGCCAGTTGCGTCCCCCCTGAAATCTCTTAAATTCTCTTTACATGCATATGTATGTTTAAATGTGTTTTTGAAGGCTATTTTTCAAAGATAAATTTGTTTGGTTTGTATTCTATAAAAGTGGGTCCTGACTTTATGACCATGAGAAAATGTGGGTCCCGGGCTGAGATCGACTGAGAACCCCTGAAATGAAGTATCAGGCTTTCATGTGATATCATTTCTCCATCTGCATGTGCGTTAGTTTGCTGGTACTGTATGCACATACATAGCAATATTTTCCCTACTTATTAATGTTAATATTCATAGGATCAAAGTAGCATTTCAGAGCAAAGTGTATACAGGACAAAACATAAAATATGACAGCAAAATGTTCAATATCAAATTGTTGTTCAGTAGATATGCATCTTTAAATCAGTAATTCATACTTACCATATTTATGAGTATCATTGAGATGATAAAAGCTGCTAATGAAAACAGCAAAGAAAGTACTGACGATACCTGTGAAAACATGGAAAATATTGAAAACATCCCTATCTACATTTGATAGCTACCTAAAATGCCTATTTAAAATATTTTACCTGTATCAAAACAACACTTATTCGCTTTCTGTGTTTCACCAGGAAAAGGAAACCCCCAGTAAGAGACAGAGTGCTGAGTAATAGAAGAATTAAAAACCATTCACTTCCACTTTTGCACTAAAACACACACACACGCACAAACACACACACACACAAAGTGAAGAGAACAAACAAGGTTCACATCTGCTAACATTTCCATGTCCAGTGTCTCAAACATGCATATTAAAACTAATTATTTCAGTCAAATGTGTATGAACAAAAAAAAAAACACTAAAACTGTCATAGACTCTCCTCCACCCACTGCAAAACTACAGATGCCTCGAATATTATGTGGGGTACACAAACTTAATATACATTTTAAGTAAATCTTTCCATGTAAAAGGGATGCTGGAGCTACTGTTAATAGTCTAGGCTCATACAGGAACCTCTTAACTACTTCAATGGGTTCCTTTAAGCACCATGCTTCAGTACCTTGAGGAACATATCTTAAGATCCTCAGAGAACCATTTTTCCCCCGTTGTGCAAACCTCAAAGGGTGTTTTGGTTATCAACTTTTAGTGTACAGGACCAGAAATGATGGCCAATGTTCTAAGAGTCAATATAATTGCTTTCTGAAGCGGTCAATTAGAGCCCATAATTTTGCTTTCTTTTTTATATCCACTTACCTTTTGTTAACATAATATATAGAGAACATGTACAAAATGCAGTCATTTTTCATTTACACATGGTTGTCTTCTAACCTCTCTCTATACTTTTACTATACTTGTACATTATATAAATATAGTTCACAAAGCTTTCAGGTCTTGATTACTGCAATAATGCATGCACTTCCTGAACAGCATGTATAATCATTTCCCCCTTTATCTTCCACTTCAGTGACTTTGCTATAGATTGTCTACAGCAGGGGTGGGGAACTGAGGATCGAAGTCCAGGACAGTTTGATGATTTCTCTGCTCTGATGCAATAAATAAACCCACTAATTAATAGCTCAGTTTAATCAGGTGTATTAGACAGAACATTCAGCCACCTAAGCCTGAAGTTCCCCAGCCCTGGTGAGAAACAAGTAGACTGTGTTACTTTAGATTGGTTTTAAATACCTAGAACAAAAATTGTATTGTTTGAACATTTAAGCATCATAATCTAAACATCATCTCTTAATTAAAAACACCTGAGATTTCATGACATGTTGAGCACAAATATGCAAAATCGAGAAAGCAGGCAGCAGAATTCAAGGCAGGGCTTTGCATGTGAGCTGTCTGTAAGCTGCCAGATCTGATTAGACCATCTAAACACTTCTATCACGACTTCTATTAAAGTTCATGTCACATTTATCACCATCACAGTGCTTGCATTTTAGGGGAATAGCTACAGAGGGGCCTGAGGTTCCCTCATTTCATTATCAATCACTGTGGTAATATGTACATGGATGCTTCCATGTATTTTATACTATCATTGTATCACAGCATGGATGCCAGACCTCACTGTTCAGGCTTTCCAGAGGTATTGTGGGCATAATTCAGTGCCTACTTGATGCCCCCTGTGAAGAGGTAGTGGGGTAGTAGGTATTTATAGATGTTAAAATTTGGTTGAAACTAAATGACCTGGCCAATTGTGTATCCCCAGTGATTAAAAGCAAGATTTTGTCATCTTATCCTGTATATTTTCATTCTTATTACCACTGTTAGTTTTGTATGTGTGAGGGCTAATTTAATACACTATTTCCTTAGTTAGTGTCAGTAATAGTTCACCATGGTGAAGAAAGACATTAGCAGTGTTCACTCAAGAAATCTGTATCTAGTGCTGTAAATGACAGGCCTGTGGATAATTAACCAACACCCACCATGGTGTGCTGTGAGTTGTTATAATAAATGGGCAGTTAAATGTGAGCATGTAAGCAGAGGGTAATTTAAAGTAGTCTAGTTGATGTTTGATATATTCATAGGCTACTTACTGTGAACTAAACTATATGTTTATCGGTATATCCGTCCACCTGTCTGTCATTTAGGTAAGACCAAAGGTAAGCAATTCCATTTCTGTGAACTACATATAAATTCATGGATTGCATTACTGAAAGCATATCACAAATAGGTGAAAATCTGCTGTCACATACTGCACTGATTTGCTGATTTTAGCACAAGCCTTATTTGCTGATTGTGCACATGCAGAACAATCAGAAGCAAAAGAGCAACAGATCTGCAACCTACAAGTGCAGATAAACAAGCAGGTCAGCTTCTTAAATGATATAGCAAAATGGGCATGCTTAGAAATGAAATAATACATGATCATAAAGTGGATATAAAAAGTATAATACACACCCCTGTTAATATCCCAGGTTTTTGTGATTTAAAAAATTTGATCAAAATTAATCATCAATTTTTTTTCATTTTTTGTGTGGCCTATAATCTGTAATAATCTTTAACTATTAGAAAAAAACCTGCAATAATATGGTAAATATGCACAATCTTAAACTAATGATTTGTTGCACCTCTTAATTTCATTACAGCACTCTTTCAGCATGGCATGTTTTAGCAATCTCTGCCCACTTTTTCTTGCACATTCAGGTGGATTCCAGTCTGGGATCTTTCTGGGCATTCCAAAACATTGATCTTTTTTCGTTGTTGTTGTTGAAGCCATTATTTTTTTGATGTTGAGCTCTGCTTTGGGTTGTTGTCATGCTGAATGATGAAAGTCGTCTTTATCATCAACTTTTAACCAAATGCCTAAAAGTTTTGTGCAGAAATTGCCTGAAAATAATTTTAATTCCCACATTCACTAAAATCCCAGTTCCAGCTGAAGGAAAAGAGCCCCAAAGCATAATGCTGCCAAGATGCTTCACCGTGGGTACAGTGTTTTAGTAATGCCCAATGTTGTTTTTATGATTGTTGTCACATGAAATACACACCCTATTCTTACACATAAGGATGTTGTAAGAATATTAGTAGAGGTGAAACAAGCCGTGGGTGCAGAAATAACAGTGGTGGGTGTTGTTTCTGTTGTCATTGCTAGTGTTAGTAGAGATGCAGGTGTGGATTTTAAAGGCAAAAATGTATCAATTGCCTACACAAATGTACTGTAGCTCTGAAAGTAAAAACAACTGATACACTCTATATAGTTTGACATGTATGAAACATGAATATATTGTTTATAATGTGTTGCTGTGCTACAGGAGAATACTATAAAATGTATCTCTATTGTTTGTGTGTAGATGTTAATATTCCTGCTGCTTCTATCTACCGTACTTGTTTCTTAATGTTTGTTTCTGATGTTATTGTATTCTATGCTGTAGCACTTTGAGATTTCTTTGAAATATAAAATGCATTACAAATAAAATGAAATATTATTATTATTATTAGAAGTACTTTATGCCTTCTCCTGACTGACACCTTTTAACAATGAGATTAATGCTTTGCAAGGTTTTTGTGGACCATGACTTTTGCTGTAAGATATAACTGATTAAATATCTGGAAAGTTCTACTATAACACCTGAACTTTATTTAAGGTTAATCAGAGTCACTTTACTTGAAAGCAAGTGTGTACTGATTAATATTTTATATGTCTGAATGTGATTGGTTAACTTAGAACATGGCCACATCCCCAATTAGAGGTTGTTGATATTTATGCAACATTATTATTATTATTATTATTATTATTATTATTATTATTATTATTAATTTATTAATTTATTTATTCTTTATTTTTATTCCCCTCTAAACAATTAATTGTAAATCTGTAAAAATTGTAAATTCTTTAAATGCCAAAATCCTGCCATTTTATCAGGTGTGTGTCTACTTTTTGTATCCACTGTATGACCTGCTTACCACATATTTGTCTGGTATGGGTATAGTATGGGCTGTAAAAAATTAAAATGCTGTTATATTTATAGCCTAAACAATTCAGTAATATTAAAATTTTAAAACTTTTCCCCAAAATGTACCTGGATATACATGGTTATTAAAAGAATGCAAACTACTAAGCTATATCACATATTTCAGATCAGATGCATGTTGATACAGCCATTTTATCAGAAATGTAAGTTCTAAATGTAATATACGTAAATTTTCTACAGACGTATTCATTCAAATTCTTATGTATAGTATGTCCTCAATATGAATTCAGTAACACTGCAATGAAGTCCAAAGGCCCTTAGCTATCAATCTAATCAATCAATTTTCATGAGCTGTAAACAGATGAACACGAATAAATATGAACAATTTATTAATATGAAAAATATGAATATATTTTTGGAGATGCACTAGTATACAGTGCTTTCAGGTAAGGGCGTAGTAGATATAGAATATTCTGGTTAAACTACGGAATATATTTTATTTTTAAAAAAGCTTTTTAGTGCAAAGTTTTTTAGTTAATGTAAAGTTTATAGGTGTTGTTAATATACTGCTGTCAATTTAAGGAAAATAAACACTGAAGTTATGTGAAGGTTATGTTATAGAACAAGAAAATGTGCATAAATAACACAGAGTGAACATTGGGCAAAACATATGTAGCTTCTTTAGTAGTGTGTTCAGAAAGGCTAATGGAGGAAGAAGCTGTGATGTAGGAGTTGTTGAAGTACCTGTTGAAGTAAGAGTCTGTGTTGGTACACTTGAGGATGTAAATTTCAGTGTTGTCTGTGCAGTTGTTGTAGGATCAGCTGTAGAGGAGGGTTTTGAGGATGAATTGCAATTTGTAAACACATTATTACTGCAAATTTTTCATTGCTAATTTGGTAGCTGGGAGGTAGAAGCAAGCTTTTGACCCACCTAAAGATGTTGTAAGAATGTGTGTAGAGGTGGGATGGTCTGTGGGTGCTGAAGTAACAGTGGTGGGTGTTGTTGCTGTTGTCATTGCTGTTGTTGTTACAGATGCAGGTATGGGTTTTATGGACCAAAATGTTTTATATGACTCCACAAATGTAGCTCTGAAAGTATTTATACACTCAATATAGTTTGACATTTTTAAAACAAATGAATATACTGTTTATTATGTTTCACTGTGCTATAGCAGAATAATAATAAATAGTTTATGCATGATGATATGATGATGATGATTCTTGATACCTGAAGTAGAATCTTCCATCAAAAGGAGCAACCCAGGTCACTTCTACTTCACTCTTTCTTCTATTATCTGTATTGGTGACAGCACTGTCCTGGATGAAGGAAGACATGGTTTATTTTAAATTGCATTAATAAACTACAGTATGTTAAGTGAGTCTTTACAATTTGCTTGAAGTTATCACCAACACACGCACACACACACACACAGACACACACACACACACACACAGAGAGAGAGAGAGAGAGAGAGAGAGAGAGAGAGAGAGAGAAACAGAGACAGACAGACAGAGACAGAGAGAGAAATTAAATTTCACCACATTGTGCCATGCAGGCTTTGGATTATATAGTACAGCATTTGAAGAAATCTGAAAATATTTTTGTACTTGTTTATACAATGCTGCCTCAGAGCATCACTGTGTTACAAGTGTACCAAAACAACAAGGATTTCTATTGTGTGTAATAACTGAAAAAGGTCAAAACAAATAAGCATCGCAGAATTATTATACTAAACGCCAACCAGAAAATCGTTCACCAACCACAATATTAGCAGAACATCATTGATTATGAATAAAACATGGACCTTGCAAGGAGAAGGACTGCATGTATGTCATCAAGACAGAGTGTGTGTATTTCTGGAAGCCCTTTTTGGTGGAAATCAAATTTTCAAAACTTGGCTTTTTTGAATGCTGGTACCTCACATCTCTTCTTGTCAGCCAAAACTATCCACATGCAAGGCACACATCTAGGATTGGAATTGCAGCAGATTCTTTTCTCTTCTTTGTCTCACATTCACCAGCAATTGTGGAACTGGGATTTGCCACACACCACACACCCTTCTTCAAGGAGTTTTATCACCCTTACTATTTAATGCACAACTCAGTCTAGTATTTTAATTATATGGGATTTGCATTTAAAGGAGGAGACAACAGTGTTTGAGATCCACAGTATGTCAATTCCATAAACCAAACTATTCTTTTTCAACTATGTCAATGTAAACACAGTTTCCCTTCTAGTGAGTGCGTAAATATTTATATACTGTGTAACACTTCATGTGAGTGTTAAAAGTAAAAAAAAAAAAAAACAAGTTCTGAATTATTATAATTATGATTACAATAATAATAATAATAATAATAATAATAATAATAATAATTATTATTATTATTATTATTATTATTGTTATTATTATTATTATCAACAAAAACAGTAATATTTATTATATACATATACAGATATATATGTATGGAGAGATGTGTGTAGAACTACAATTACTTTATCAATATGAATGAATTACCATGCAGCACATTCTCTGTGGTGGTTGCTGACAGATTTTATGAATCTGGTTCAGTTTTCTCATTTTGATTTCTTGACACAGTGGAAAAATGAGAAAATAAGTTACTCACATGTTTGCCAAAACAAGTCTTGAGTTGGCTGATGCTCGAGTCTGTCAAAGTGAATACACCCAAAGGTGGCCCATCATTAGTTTGTCTTGCCTCCAGAAGGAAACCACGGAAGAATTGTGTTGAATTGGCTATGAGCGACACTTTAGGAAAAAGAGTGGCTTACATTAAGATTGGCACTTAACAGATCACTCTAAACAAATTTAGAAAAAATATAATTAATGTAATAGTAAAAGGTATCATACCCATTTGTATTCATTTTAAGACTTAAACCTATATGTTACCTTTCATCCCTGGCAAGGTTTACTTTCAATTTAAATTATTCAACAAGCTCTTTCTGGTAGCAGACAGTCTGTAGCATTACTTAATATAGGCTTAAACAGTTTTTTTTTTTATTTGTATTCCAGGTCACAAATTCATTCAGAAGAACTTCATTCGTGCATATCAGTGAGACTACATCTTAAGCCATAGTGCATATATGCATCGCATCTAAGTAGACACTACATGCTATGACTGTTCATCTAGCTTCCATTTTTAACTAAACTGTCCTGACTGGTTTGACTAAAAGTGTCTGATTAAATGGCTGTTTGGCAAACTTTGGCCATACCTGACTGAACCAGTAAAGTAAAGGAAAAACTTACAAGACAGTTTATCTTATTTCGGCTTATTAGGACTGTATGGAATGTAAGTTGTAAGAGAGATAGAGACCCACCTTTAGTGGCTGTTGAATTAATGGCATCAATACTATCAGGATAAACATAAAAAGGAGGTTCAGAAGTCTGAGGAGGGTATGGTGCTGAACCATCATCATGATAAACTTGCATTGACTGGCATACACTATCATCAATTCTGCCATCACTATAACATTTCACAAACTGTAGCGTGCTTCCTCCTAAGGAAATGAGAAGCAGAACTGTGTACATCTGTGGAACAAAGAAGAAAACGCATTGACTAAGGCATCAAAGCATTGATAATACATTGATGCTCTGGTCTCTGAAGTAGTAGCTAAGGTGTTGCTAGATGGTTGCTATGGTATCCAGGTGTGGTTGCTAAGTGTTTGCTAAGGTACTGCCAGGTGGTTGCTATGGAATCTGAGGTGGTTGCTAGGATGTTGCTAGGTGATTGCTAAGGTATCCCACATAGTGTGTGGAGAATTACTAGTGAATTTTAACAATGTAAATCAGGGGAACACAAACTTATGTACACTATTCATTTTCTCATAGGCAAAAATTATTATTTTTATTTTTTTAGATGGAATTGGTACACTGAATCAAAAGTATGCATAAGCACACCATTCCTGATCAGGTCAAACATTTTGGAATTGGTTTGGTGTTAGCGGGCAAAAATCAGACAATATTAATAGGAAGTAATCAGTATTGTTGTTATCACCAATATGTCATTAAACTGCAGTAAACGATCTTAATACATCCAGTATCTTGAGGCATAAAGGTCAGCCTACTCTAAGTAAATCTACAGCTGATATGTCTAGAATGTATCGAAATCTCAATATTTCAGTGTGATATTTTAAGAATGCAGCATATCGAGAAAAAAATACAGACCCTTATTGTAAACTCACATAAGAAATTGTTACTTTTAGAGGCCACTATTTCTGAATAACACTTTTAGGTCACATTTGAAAAACCATTAGATGAGTCTAGAACCACCAATTTACTATTTGGGTCCTTTAAATTTTGATATACAGTGTTCTGTGGATTTCACCACCAGAAAACCACTAAATACCAGAACTAACCTATAGACACATTTACCTAATCAACAGAGACATTTAGTGGTTTCTATTTTTTTTTCAGCAGGGAGAGCACCATCACAGCTTATAACAAACCACACTATTGTACACATGGTTGACTGGAGTATTACCATCTGACTCTGAGGTATACAGTACAACAAACAACAGAGGACAACAAAGTCTTTATCTAATATTTATCAGGGCAGCCTGGCCACAACCATGTCTTGTCTACAAACCTACCACTTAAGGAATTGTTAAGTATTACATGTGTCAGTTCCCATATTATTTAACTTAAAATGAATAAAGGCAGCTTTGGATTGTCTTATAGTTTTCAGGTCAAATTTTGTTTAGATGTTATGAGAAAAGACTACAGTACTGCTAAGTTAAACTTGTACAACAGCTGTCATAAGAGCACTGACTGCAGTTGAGAAAAGCTGTAAATTAGTCAGTTCTTTGTCTTTCTACACAAACACACTGATAACAATAGTGATATAATGACAGGCTCAAAGAACAAAAAGGTAACCTACTTGTTACAAGACTGACTCTCTCTTGAGTTCTTTGTTTGGTTAAAAAAACTCCTCCGTTGACAGCCACAAACAAATATTTTTAAAAAATTCGACATGTGGTGTTTCCTAATTCCTCAGACTACTTCTTCTTTCCATTCAAGTGTTTGGCAACACAGCGATGAACTGAGAAAAGTTCTTCACCTTAATTGGCATTATCTCTGACAGGAGGAGAAGTGTCCGCTCTCTACTGTTGGTAGAAATGAGTACAGTATACAGATACAGTCTGACCTGCGTTATAAATGTCCAGTCAGATCCATAGACTGTATATAAGAAGTGGACACAGGGACAGCAGTAGAAAAGTGAGGACAAAACATCTCTGATGCCCTCTATTGGCTTGTGCAGTATTTTAAACCCTGACCGCAATCGTTATATTGAATGGGAGCAACAGCAAACTTTTAAATTATTTTCCTCATTCAGTGATTTTTTTTTTGTCAGCTGTGTTGTTAATTTCACAAGCTATTTATAATCTAATTACCCCTCCCCCCAGTGTATTTCTTTTCTTTATAATAAATACATTTTACAAAAGTTATTTAGGGATATTTAAAGGGGTGTGGTGATGAGGTAATTGACAGCTTCTTTGAGTTGATTGACAGTTAATTCTGACTATCTTGAACATGACTCCTTACAGCAGCTAATGCTAGAATTACAGCTCAGCTTATTTTACATTCTGTGACACTGTTTATAAAATGTAATCTTCACATTGATGTGTTTGAAGAGAAGTCTTCAGCAGGAAGTTGTACTAACAGACAGTTATTAGCAGTTTTTTTTTTTGGTAAGTGGTTCATTTTGATATCTGACTAATGTAGCCTATACCAACAACTGACTGCGTCCTCCCGGCAAAAGGGTCGTCACCTCAATAGAGGGGCTGAATTCGAGCAGTAGCTTCCTTGCCTTCCATCTCTTCTGGTTGCAATTTGCATCTCATGTGCAAGCGCAAGCAATATGGCATCGTCCATTCCGACAATTTTTTTGGCTTCAAACCGTTACAGTGGGAGTAAACGGAAGCGTACTGTCCAGTTCTTATATACAGTTTATGGTCAGATCAGACCCACTGATTCATTCTGTTGTTCAAATGATTTGGATAATTCTACCGACCACACCAAATGACACCAACTCACTACTGCTTACAGTGACTACACATCTGAAAACATCTCTCTCAGCAGTGCCATCTACACACGAAATGTAGCAGGTGGTACAGAAGCCACATTAGACTTTTGTTGTTGTTGTTGTTTTTTTTCTTGTCATTATTAAACTTACCTTCAGTGCACTTTTATGAAATGTAAAGCAAACTGAAGCATTTATTGGGTTAATTTTATGCCAAAGGTTTTACACAATGTAAAAAATGTCCAAACAAAATCGAAGAAAAAAATTTAAAAATATATGTTGTTACAAATGTAAAACAGAAAAAAATCTAATATATATATATTTCCTTTCTGTTTCAAGGGTGTTATTGTCCTAATATGTGTATGTCCTCTCTTGCTAATGTTGAGACTTTACCTGTTATTTATTTTTATTTGTTTTTTTTGTTTTGAGCATTGTTTAATTACTTTGTGCTACTGTTTATTGTTGGTCTGTGTTTTGTCCCTTAATGTTTATGCTTATGCTTACTAAAATAAAAGAAAAAACTTTTAAATATAAAAGTACAGACACGTTTCCGCCACTATTCAGACACAGCCAATGAGAATGTGACATAAGAAGCAGTGGGTGGGAAAGATTAGTCACGTGGCTAAACAAATGATCCAATCACATCTCTCCCGAAAACAACCACACGATTTGAAACGGAGGTCCTGGTGTGAAAAGCAAGCAGATCTGGTGGGAGCCTTTAGAACTGATAAGTGAAAACATTTTGAGGATTTGGGGTTGATTTGAGACGTTATGTAGCAATTAGCATGAAGCGAAGATAAATTACGACAGTGTGTGTTGTTAAAGTACCGTGTTTTGGTCCCGGATGTTACTGGCACGGTCCAATGGAGTCGCATATTATCACCCCTGGGCCATACAGGGCCACTAAGCTGGTAAGACTTGCTGGCTAGCTAAAAGCCTGCTTTGCTGCTTTGTAAACATTAAGATTTTGCTATACCATATGCCATTCTGTTTGTAGAATGTAATTTTTGAACGTACTTGCACTTCTGTTAAATTAAGTATTTAAAGAACATGTTAATTCAGCTGAAAAGATCTAAACCATTTCTTTCATGGTACTTTGCTAGTTTTGTGTTCCCATTCATAAATGACTTCCCCATTGTAGTTTATTTTAACTCTAAAATACATACATTACTACCTAATTATATGATGTTTTGTATCGTTTATATATACATTCATCATATTTTGTCTTAACACCTTTTAAACCTCTGTTTACTATTTGTGGCCTGTAGGCCTCACTCACCTGAGCTCACACACCTCCTTTTTTTAAGTTAGAAAAGCTTAATATATGGATTTTTTTTTAATACAAGAAATACCCGGATGAAAAAAAAATGATGTTATTCATTAAGTATTTGACCCCATTTAATTTTTTTGCAGTGACACAAAATTACACTTGAAAACCTACAGATTTTAAAATTAATATCTATGCACATTAACGAACAGTGACAATTATTACTAACAATAGCAATAGTCAATAACAAACGTCAATAGTGGTTACATTTCCTGTGTTCTCATGGGCACATTGGACAGTATGTGGTGGCTGATGCAGGTATCAAATATTTGCGTTCTGTTTGCACACATGCCTTGGTGCACACAGGTTACACCTTGTCTTCTGCCTTTGAGCTCTCCTCATCATTGTGATGACCAAAGACATAGTCAAGTACTTCATGTACCATTTACTCCTGGTACTGTACCATTTAGTGTGGCCATGAAATAAACTGTGAGAAATACCTCAGAAAAGTTTCATCAGAGATGCAAGAAAATTGTATACTGTGTGTGTGTGTGTATGTATATATATGTGTGTGTGTGTGTGTGTGTGTGTGTCTTATGATCATTTGTGAGAATGTCTGAAAAGTGCTGTTCCCATTTCTATTGGGGGGAAAAGGAGAGTCAGGGCTGTGTTTGTGGACACATTAAAGAGTGTGGTAGAGGAAGTGTCCGTCTGATGATCTGAACAAGCACCTGAACCCGTTTTTATACATTTACTTTAGTCTCAAAATCAAAATTCTGTTATCGTGACAACACTAGTGTCACCCATCCATTTCTAAACACTAGTCAATTTTGGTGTAACAGAACTTAAATAAAACGTATTCAATGAAAATTAGCGTATTTTTGTCTTCAGATGCATTGCATGGACAAAGCAATGAAACCCCATGACGGTCAGATTAAATTAACTGTGTTTTCAGAAAGAAAACTTGTAAATCAGTCAGATTTGATCAGAACACAATAGGAGGGTTAATCAAGTGAGACTAGCTAGCTAATATGGTGATAGACTTAATATTCTTTCTTTACTAAGGTTTATAAGATCCTAACTTCAACATTATTTTGTGTCATGCATTTTTTTACAGTGGAATGAAGTGACTAAACTTTTTAGGGCTGGCATGCCTCTCAAAAAGCATCGACAGCATTTTAAAGTTTACGCTAACTGCTTCACTGCAACAGCAGCTGTTGACTGGTTACATGAACTTCTGAGAAACAACAACAATTTTGGACCAGAAGTCACTAGACAACAGACTGTTCAGCTGCTGAAGAAGTTCTTAAAAAATCATGTTATTGAGGATATGAAAGGGCGATGGGGTTTGGAAGACTTGGAGGACAACAGCCAGCTCTACAAGTAAGCTAAGCTAACTAGAGTCTAGCAGTTTGTAGACACCTGCTTTTAGCACATTTCATTTGACATTAATTGTGTTGGTAGAGAGTTTGTGCTACCTTACCGGTTTCTTCTTATATTTTTTATAATTAACAGGTTTTCTTTAAAGTGGCTGAAATTTGTCAACAAACTTTGTGGACATAGTATACCTTAAATATTTTTGAAAAGAAAAGTACTTTGCTTGTACTTATAGCAGAATGCTTTGCTGCAGGTTTCCATCCACATCCCCACTGAAGCCAATCCCTTCTGGTCCTCAAGGTATAAGAAAAAAGAGTGTGTCTTTGAAGGACAAAGACAGTTTCTTCAAAATAAGGGTTTCCAGGAAATTTGACAAAGAAATCCAAGTGAGTTTTATAGCGATCTATCAGAGTAGTGTTTAATGTGATAACATTGATATGTCATTCAGTGATGCATCTGCATGGTGTCATTCCACACAGGAGAATGTAGCTCCAGAAGTAGATGATGATTCACATGCTGGTACATCCTCAGAGGAGAACAGCAGAGATATAACAGACGAAGACATTCAGGACATTTGGAAGAATGTGACATTAACACAGTAAGTCAGTCTACATTGTTCATTGTTGTTTACCAATGAAAGAATGTACGTTAGACATTATGCATGTGCAGTAGTATTTGCTGTTGTAATTAATCAAATTGTGTTTAAAATAAATGTATTAATTTTACAGAGAAGCATTCTGATTGAAATGGATGCAATTAAACTAAAACTGGTGAGATGCAAAAATATTCAGAAATGCTTTAGATTCTGAGGCTCCAAAATGACTGAAGTTTTTCACTTCATCTATGCAAACAGCTTTCGAATTTAAGATTAAGATTTAAAGATTAAGATAAAAAATAGTCTCGGCCAGCAGAATGTTTATGCATTTGGCAAATGCTCTTATCCAGAGCCACTTACATTCGTGTTATATTTGCATGCAAATGTAATGTTGGGTGTCTTGCCCAAGGACTCTTATTGGTATAGTGTTGTGTATGGTCATGTAGGGGTCAGAGATGTTTCCCACTACACTTTACCAACTGTAAAAAAGCGTTGAAGTGTTGTAGATGTGTTGTGATTTTGTGATGCTCCATGTTTTTTGAATGTGTTTTTACTAGTTTACAGAAAATATTAGGTTTGCCTTCCCTGGAAGATGTTTTGAATCCAACACAAGTCGACTCGCGCTTCATCGTGTATAACATGACCAAAGTCAACAAGCATGGGGTTGTTACCCTAGATGATAAGACAGGTGGAAAAACATGCATAATAATAATTTAAGCCTAACATTAAACTGAGTAAGTTATTGCTCTCTTCATACATAATGTTTATGTATTTATTTATTGACAGATGATCTGCCACACTGGGTTTTGTCAGCCATGAAATGTCTTGC
>BRDA01052380.1:0-15837 GCA_036984385.1 Crenuchus spilurus | reverse complement strand
TGGTCTCCTCTGTCCCCAGACGTCTGTTGAGTGTTGTAAGAAGAAGGGGGGATGCCACACAGTGGTAAAAATTGCCTTGTCCCAACTTTTTTTGGGATTTGTTGATGCCATGAAATTTTGAAACAACATATTTTTCCCTTAAAATGATACATTCTCTCAGTTTAAACTTTTGATCTGTGATTTGTGTTCTATTCTGAATAAAATATTAGATGTCAGATGTCTCCACATCACTGCATTCAGTTTTTATTCACAATTTGTTTAGTGTCCCAACTTTTTTGGAATCCGGTTTGTACATACTGTATATTTGATTATTCCATGCTTCTTTATAAATGTGGCCTAAAACTTAATCCGACTGCCATACCAGTAGATAAACAAAACCAAATCAAACCAAATATTTATTAAGGAAAATGATCCAATCCAATGTCCATGAGTGGCAAAGGTATGTGCACCTTTAGGATTAGCAAATCATTTAAAAGTTAAATTTAAGTCAGGTGTCATCAATAAATGGGATGACAATTATGTGTGAGAGGGTGCCCTGTTTTATTTAAATGACAGAGCATCTAGCAAAGTCTGCTCATCCCAACATGTTTGTGGAAGTGTATCATGACATGAACAAAGGACATTTCTGAGGACATCAGAAGATGAATTGTTCAGGCTAGAACAGGTTACAAAATCATCTCTGAAGAGTTTGGACTCCACCAATTCGCAATCAGACAGATTGTGTACAAATGGAGGAAATTCAAGACCATTATTACCCTCCCCAGGTGTGGTCGACAAACAAAGATCACTCCAAGAGCAAGCCAAAGTTATGCCACAGCCACAGCCAAAGAACCAAAGTTAACTTCATTAGTCTATCATAAGGAGAACACTGAACAACAATGGTGTGCATGGCACATTGGAACAATGCTATTGAACAATGTTTAGTGAGCAAATTATAAGAAAATTGGTAATTTTTTATTTTGTTTGGAGAAAGGAAAATACTGGTCAATCCCATCTGTGAAACACGGTGGTGGTAGTGTCATATTTTGGGTCTGTTTTACCACATAGTTGTAAGTTAAATGTATGCAGAAATATAGGTCATTCTAAAGGGTTCTAAAACTTTCAAGTACCTCTGTAAGTCTTGCCCAAGGCAAGTGGTGGAGTCAGACATTGCTGTACAAACAATTTAACTGGGCACTAGTTATGTTTTACTTACAAAAAGAAATATGGCTGATTATAAATACAGTAGAAAGAAACAAATTATTTTATCAGTTCGATAACTGATATAAGGTGAGAACAATAAAGTTTTGGTTTGTGACTTCTTGGTTTACTCCAGCTGTTACATAGATTTGTTAAATTCCACGAGCAGCAGACCTTATTTAATTTAATGAAGTATTGATTAGCTAAAGTGGGTACTAGATGATATTTGTAAACACTCTGATTCCTTGAGGAGGGCACAGGAAACTGTTCAGAGAACACACTCGCATAAATAAAATCACAATGTTTTGTATTAATGCTTATTTGTATGCACTCTAAAATTGGTCATTTGTATGCAAACGAACACTTACTGCCCAGATAAATTGCTTTACATATCAGTTTCTCAAAGGGGCTCTGTGTTTGCACATTAATGCAGATAAGGTAGCATATCATGGAACGTGATGTAGAGTTAAAATATTGTTCAGACAATTAGCAACAGTGTGCTCAAGCTAGTGGTCAGCCAGTTATCAAGGGACCATCCTGGACGATTGCAGTTGCTATTAAGGAGTTACTGGTGCAACTAGCAATTGGTACCATTTTCTCCACATTCACAGCTCTTTGAGGATAGTGATGAGAGATGAAGTTTTTTTTTTTAAACTAAATTTTCTCCCCAGTGTGTTTGGTAGCCAATTGAGTTGCCCATTCATAGACTCTCCCTATGACTTGTAATGTCTCTGACTCCTGGAGTGTGCAGACTCACACAGGCCTCCTCTGATGCATGTGAAGTCAAACCACCGTCTCTTTTCAAACTGCTGCCGATACATTGCCACCAGGCAGCCAACGCACTTGGAGGAAAGCACAGGATCCCCAGATGGATCGACAGTGCAGTCATACCCACCCAGAGAAAGCAAGGCCAATTTTTGCTCTCTCGGGCCCTGGCTGCCGATGGCAAGCAGTATGATCAAACTCGCTATCTTCAGATCATAGTGACAGTGCATTAGTCTGCTGAACCCGAACTGAGAGATGAAGTTCTAACAAGACCACCAGCCTATATACAAGAAATTAAAATAGTCATCCTATATGCAAGTGAAGGAAGAAGTTGGGCGTTTGTATGAACAGACACAAAACACCCAAAGTCACTACATGACTTTGTCTTGTCCTGGGCACACACATGAGAAATATTTATTGACTGGCATTAGAAATGAAACAGAACCTCACTGTGTTCTATTGTGCCACTGATTAACACTAGCATTTCCTCACACTGAATCATATTTGTATAACTCATAAATAATACTGTTGTGCAATACGTAGTCTGGAAATATAAATTAACAATCTGATGGAAATCATTCATAACAAACATTTCATACATACACAGCAAGTACAAGTATTCTTAGGTATATGCCAATTTGTCTTTGTGTGGGGAAAAGAAGGCACTGAGGGACATGAACATCAGGGAAATAAGCATATGCATTCATCACTGTGTAGAAATGTGCTTCAAGAACATAAACAGCACATTAAACTCCTAGTTTAAAACTCATAGCTTTAAGTACTTTTTAAATAGCAACTCATTCAAATGAATTTCTTCCTGGAACAATAACAAATAAATGATTGAGGAGGACAGTGGTGGCATTATTCAACATATTCCACATATGACAAAGTGAAGAAAACAACCTATTTATATTACATGCTCTTGCATGAATTCATTTTGCAGTGTTCAGTAATGCCAACCAGGTAAGATGGTCAGATGAACAAATATGTGTATTACACACTTGGGCATGATACCAGTTTGGCCATTCTCATAGGCATCGAAAAAATTGTTTGTGAAGGGCACGTGTTCCTCTCAATTTAAAAAAATATTCGCTTGGACTAGGGTTGGGTGGTATTGGTGTTTTTCATACCGTGGTATGAGCTTGAGAAAATACTGCGGTATGCAGTATTATCGGCGGCGGCAGGCGGCGGCTGCTGAGTGCCACCCCGCCCCGCCCCCCCGTGAGAAGACACGCTGAGAGAGAGAGAGAGAGGTTTGTGCTATAGCGCGATCAAACACGCAGAGAGAGAGAGAGAATCATGTTTCGCTTCTATCTTACGAAATAAACAAAATTAAGACACTGAAATTAACTTTAATATGATCACCAGAGCGGGAATCGCAGCGTGCGCACAGATACACACACAGGACTTTACCTATATACCTATATATACCTATATATATATACCTATATATACCAGAGCGATTCCCGCTCTGGTGTGTTTCCACGTGTGTGTGTGTGTTTCTGTGAAACTGCCGCTGTGTTTTGCTGACCTGTGAAGCACATTTAAGTGGCAGTTTTAATAGACTTCACATTACCTCACGTGACTAATACCGTCATAACTTTTAGATACTGTCACCATATTTAAATACCGCGGTATAACAAAATACCGTTATACCGCCCAAGCCTAGCCTGGACCATTTACTTATGTAGGTAAAAGCAGATGTTTAAAATACACCAGAATGCATGAAATGACATCATCAATTACTTCATTCAGAATTTTCTGGGGGAGAACCACATGACCTCCCCACCCACTGTGTCCCCCCCACATTACAAATCATTCTGATGCCCCTGGCAATTCTATCACATTTGTGACAAAAACGTATTTATAAAACATATAGCTCTAGTCCGGAAATCTGAATGGCTGAGCCACATTCGTAGCCATTGTACAATCCAGGATATACCACGGCTCCAACCTCATCACAACATCTGAATTATGTGTTAATGTGCTATGAGTTTAACAACTTCTTCAACTGAAAAGGATGAAAAAAGAATGGGAAAATATTGGAAAAATTATGAAATGATAGACAGAAATGTGATGCCAGATCTATCTTCTGCTATCCCTGCTGATGTCTGAATTTGCTGCCAGTAGTGGCAACTTTTAGTTAATTTTTACTTACTTAAGCAATAATGCAAGAGAGGGAGAGCTGTAAAGTCAGATTTTGGCACTGGTCTAATGCAGTTATAGTCACAAGACTGCAGGACGAGACCAATAAACAGTGCCAATATCTTATGTCATAGCACAACCCACAAGTGTATTATTGTGATTATACTAGAGCTCTTTATTGATATATACTAAGCTATTTATTGATATATTTAAGATAAAAAGGACAGAAATTATTATGTTTGTTTATCAACATTCAAACAATAAGGTCAAGTAGTTCCATTCTATCAAGCACTCCATGGCTAAAGTAACATTATCAGACTCTGCACTTCAGTTATAATAGTCAAGGAACAAAATTTCCCAATGTTTATTTTACAGACGATAAACACAAATACTGATTTCAAATGTTTGCTGGAGTAAACTGTTTGGGTTTCATTAAACACACTCCTAATCAGAGGTTCATTCTGGTCAAAAGTATGGATGCACCGATCCAGCTTTCTCCAGTTCCGACACCTTTATGACACATGTACTTTGAATATCCTTCAATACCCGATACCAATCCAATACCAATGTTTAATTACTAAATCATATAATTCACCATGTGGGAAAGAATTAAGGGATCAGAACTGACTAAATATTACTAAGTTTGTAAAATTATATACAGTGGTAACCTTACTTACGAGCATCCCTACTAAGGAGTATTCCAGGTAACAATTCAAGATCTCGGAATATTTTTGTTCCAGGTAACGAGTAAAATTCCAAGTAATGAGTAGCGTTTGTTCAAGTATGCCAAACCGCTAGGGGCGCTGGGGTCGTAGCATCCCCTAGATGCTACCGTAGAAGAAGAGGTCAGTCAATACCTTTGACCGCTGTGCAGTGAAAGTGAAAGTGCTAGTGAAAGCGACGCTAAGGTAGCAAAAGGTAGTGAACAAGAAAGTTAGATAAATGTTACTTTTACTTTTCATATGATAAGTGTAACCATGCCATACACGTACGCCCGTCCTCCTGTCCTCCTTAGCCGCCAGCCTACACGAGCACCGTCGGTCTCCCTCTCCTCAGCGGCCAGCCTACACAAGCGTCGTCGTCGTCTCGTTTATGTTTTAAAAAACCCATATAAACACATTATTTATCATATTAAAGTATACTGTATATTGGCCGGCTGACACGGATTAATCAGTTTTACATGTATTCTTATGGGGAAAATGTATCCAGCTAGTGAGCAAACCAGCTAACAAGCTCAGCTCCTACACGGATTAAACTCGTAAGTAGGGTTACCACTGTATAACAAGTTAACAAAGTAAATTGCTATTTATTTGTCAGTAAAATAATAAACAATCATGCAGGACCTTGGCACAGTATTCAAATTCAATGTAAAAAATTGTCAAACTTTTTAAGCAGCTCTCTGCTGTAAGTCTGATTCTTTTCTCATCCACTATGTTGTAAACTGTTCTTAGCAGTCTAATTTTCTACACTAGTGCAAAGAGACACAGGTGTATTTTCACTTAATAAAGTGTCAAAGTAGAGAAATATCTGTCTCTGACATATCAGATGGATTTTGGCGTTCTAGCTTTTAGCTTTATTAGTGAAGAACATGAATGATAACAAGCTAGCCTGCTAATAACCGCCCTCTACAATCTACAAGATGCAAATATTTTTATAATTTTTAAATAAAAGCTGTGACATTCTTCAGACGTCTGCTAGCATTGACACACATACTTGGTCATGTTTAAGCTCTCAATAGCGAGTTTCTGACATACAGTAATCCTGTTTGTAAAGTATAAATTAATACGTTTAGAGTTGTACCTGTGTTTATATCTCAGGTCCAATAAGGTGGTAAGAGTGTATAGAGGCTCCTCTTCCACACTGCTGTAGTGTTTGTTGGTGTTTATATGTTTTAATGCTGCTGTGAGATCTGCGAGTTGTTTGCTTGGAGCGTCGCACTGTGAGGCATAAAACTGTAACCAGTGAACGTCACACGTCTGAGCTCCAGATATCTGTGGTGAAGTGCATTACTTTGACCTTTAACTAGGGTGACCAGATCCAAGATGACGAAAAAGAGGACACCTCAGCAGGGTCTTTTTTTTTTGTGCTTGAACATAAATTGCATTATTATTATTATTATTATTATTACTAAATATTGACAAATTATGATTTATATTTTATTAATAATTAATAGTTACTATTAATAATATACTATTAATAACTATGAAATATATTATGACTAATACAATATTAATATATTATTACATATTATTAAAAATAATAAACTGTTAAAAGCATGTAGCATAAAATTATCACCCAATCCTTTTCAGTCAACTTCACTTCAGCTCATTATCACCAGTGTTGCACATATGTTTGGAATGCACGGTCAATAAACCTCATTTACACATAATTATACATCATTTTTGAGCAAAAGTAAGCAGAAATTCTGAATAATTTTGATAATAGTACAACTTAGAGGCATGTAAATAGATGGCTTATCACAAACTGGTAGACACATGCACACAGACTCAAATGTGAATGTTTATGAATTTAATTATTATACTTCTGATATTAAAATAGGTCTAGCTGACGTGACACAGACAGAACAAACTCTCAACATGTAAACAACTTACAGGTGAAAATGAGACTGTTTGAGGGAGTGACAGCGGCGACGGCCAATCACACCTTAGCAAGCAACGGCAGAGCCAATCTGTGATCATGTAGGTGGCTTAAGGGAAACAGATTTGGATTTCTGCTAGGTCCTAATGCCTGCCCAAGTACATTTAATATAGCATAACATCTCACTCAATCGAATGGAACGGAATAGGGGGAGGGTGAGACTAGTTTGTGAACGAAACGCTTCTCGAGTAAAACAAAATCCCGAATGTTTGTGAAATTCCGCCTGGACATGTTTTTTAAGTCTCAAAAAAGGACATGTCCAGGTTAAAGAGGACGTCTGGTCACCCTACTTTAAACTGTTCTGATATGTGTCCACACACTTTCTTGTAATTTTTAACGTGAAACCTCTCCATGCTGCAGACTCTGACTCGCTGCATGTTGTTGTTCCTGTTTGGTTCTATGCTGTACATCAGCAGCTTGTGACCCACATCACAAACCAATTAAAGTTAATGGATCGGCCAAATTATCCAATACCCCATCCAGCCAATTTTGTTATGTCATGTCATGTCATACGCCATCATCGCTTCACGATGGTAGGCTGCACAGATGAGTCACTTCTCTCCAATGCCATCTGTCTCTGGTTGCTTGTAGCAGGCTAGCACCTGATAATCAAGTCCATGTCTTGATGTAATCCATCCAGGTTATTCTTGGTCTTCCACGTCTTTGGACTCCTTCCACAAGTCCAGTCATAACACTTCCTTCAATGCTCTCATGTGCTGCCTCATCACATGACCGAAGTAACGTAACTTGTGGGATTTAATGTGCATCAGTAACTCCTTTTGAGTTCTAGCCATCTCATAGACTTGCTCAGTCGTCATCATCTTCATCCATGAGATCTTCAGCAACTTCCTGATGCACTTGTTCTTAAAAGCCTGAATATGTCTTTCTTTCTCTTTCTTCATTGTCCAGGCTTCACATACATATGTAGCTACTGGCCAGACCAAGGCTTTCATCAGTCTTAGTTTGGTGTTGGTACTAATTGACTTGCTTTTCCACATCTTTGTCAATTTGACCATCACCAACATGCCCATGGCTATTCTTGTCTTCACTTCACTGGCACAGTCTGCAGCTTTTGTTATTCTGCATCCCAAATACGTGAAAGAGTCTACTTGCTCCAGAAGTCTTCCTTCGACTGTGATCTTCAGTATATCTTCAGTGTTCATCATCACATTTGTTTTAGCTGCGTTGATCTGCATGTTATATTCCTTTGCAGCCTTCTCAGTGCGACTCACCAGCTCTTCTAGTTGTTCTTTTGATGTGGCCAATAAGACAATGTCATCTGCATATCTGAGATTGTTAATAGTTCTTCTACCAATCTTGAAACCTCCCATAAATCCCTGTAGTGCTTTCCTCATCACTTGTTCTCCTAAGATGTTGAATAAACATGGTGAGAGGTTACATCCTTGACAGACTCCTTGTCTTATGCTGAACCATGCTGACGTGTGATCGGCGGTCCTGACGGCTGCACGCTGCTGACTGTACAAATTTCTCAATAGCTGGATCAGGTGTGAGGGGAAACCCATCTCCAGCATGGTTATCCACAAATGGCCATGTTGTACCATGTCGAATGCCTTTGTGAAATCAATAAAACAGAAATACAGTTCCTGGTTCCTTTCTCTTGCTTTCTCCAAGATGATCCGGAGGTTTGTGATCTGATCCTGAGTGCCTCTTCTTGGTCTAAATCCAGCTTGTTCTTGGGCAATCTCCCCTTCCAGCTTAGACTGCATTCGTTTTAATATCACTCTCAACAAGATCTTGCTAGCATGTGAGACCAGTGCAATGGTCCTGTAGTTCTTGCACTGGAGCAAGTCTCCTTTTTAATGTCTCATTGCACTCTGAAATGAAAGCATAGAAGTTAAATAAGAAGTACAGTGGTAACCCTACTTACGAGTTTAATCCGTGCAGGAGCTGAGCTCGTTAGCTGGAATGCTCATTAGCTGGATGCATTTTCCCCATAAGAATACACATAAAACTGATTAATCCGTGTCAGCCGGCCAATATACATTATACTTTAATATGCTACATAATGTGTTTATAGGGGGCATGGTGGCTTAGTGGTTAGCACGTTCGCCTCTCAGCGCTGGGGTCTTGGGTTCGATTCCCCATCTGAGCGGAGTTTCCATGTTCTCCCCGTGTCTGCGTGGGTTTCCTCCGGGGTCTCCGGTTTCCTCCCACAGTCCAAAAACATGGAGGTCAGGTGAATTGGGTACTCTAAAAATTGTCCGTAGGTGTGTCTGTGTCTCTGTGTGTGTGTGTGTCACCCAGCGATGGAGTGGCGCCCTGTCCTGGGCTTAGTTGAATAGTGTAATGCCCTGCCCTGCGCCCAGTGAGGGGGTGGGGGACTAACCGCGACCCTAATAAGGATTAAGCGGGTGTGATAATGAATGAATGAATGAATGAATGTGTTTATATGGGCTTTTTAAAAAATAAATGTGACGACGACGACACTCGTATAGGCTGGCCGCTAATGAGAGGGAGAACGGGCGTACGTGTATGGCATGGTTACACTTATCATATGAAAAGTAAAAGTAAAATTTATCTAACTTTCTTGTTCACTACCTTTTGCTACCTTAGCATCGCTTTTACTAGCACTTTCACTTTCGGTCAAAGGTATTGACTGACCTCTTCTTCTACGGTAGCATCTAGGAGATGCTACTACCACAGCGCCCCTAGTGGTTTGGCATACTTGAAGAAATTTACGCTACTCGTTAGCTGGAATATTACTCGTTACCTGGAACAAAAATATTTCGAGATCTCGACTTGTTACCTGGAATACTCGTTAGTAGGGATGCTCAGAAGTAGGGTTACCACTGTAATGGAATAAATTTATAGACTAAAATGTTTTTAGACTTTGTTTGTCATGAAAGTATCACCTTTGTCAGATATAACAGCTGAACACACTCGTGACATTCTTTCTACAATAGACATCAAAAGTTCTTCAGACAGTTCTTCACAAATCTGCTGCAGAAGTTCACATAAATGTTGGCTCTTGTCGGTTTGATTGGTTTTCACTTCATCCCAAATCAAGTGGATGGGGTTTAAGTGTGGAGACTGTGCTGCTTTCAAGCTGACCATCTTGTTATTTTTTCCTGAGGTAGTTCTGGCAGAGCTTGGACTTATTTTTGGTCATTTTCCTGCTGTAGGATGAATTAGGCACATACCAGAAACATTCTAAAACTTTCTAAAACTGTTCTAAAACTTATGACTGGCAGTGTATCTGCTAAATCCAGCTCTTAACCCAGTGAAACTATAACTATAAAACTATAACTATAAAAATACAACTGTGTTGTGAATTACATTAACTAGCCAGAGACCTTCATTGTGAGATGTAGTTTGGGCAGGATGAGAGAAATTCTGTTTATGTATTTTTCATTTATGAAATTTTGTTTATGTACTAAGCTGCAGTGTTAGTTGTAGAATTGTTCTTAACATTAAGAAACATTAAGTGTCTCAGTTATCTGTAGCCAATGACACTCACATTAAACAAACAAAACATTCATGTGACTTACATTATTTAATTTAGCAATTTTCATTATTTAATTTAATGTTTATTTTTTTATTAAATATTAGTAATAATGTAACATGCATGTATCTTCGTACATATTCATATATTATTGTCTTCTTGTTTCATTTTTCAAACATTTGTTTTATATACAAATATAAAAGAATAATCAATTAAACTCATGTTATTAAACCTAATGATGTCAAAACAACTTACTAAAATACAGACAATCATTTCTGACTAACTGCAAGACCTATTTTGGATAATAATATAGTTACTCATTTTTATAATGCTTGTTGCATCTCTAAAAAGGCAAAAGTTGGACATGTTTTGGCTGATCAACTACAATACATGTTGGGTGGAAAAGTGGGAAAACTCATTTAAATATGATTTTAAAGGAAACAAATCACCTTAATTTTAAGGTAATTTTGGTCAATGGGTTAATTCATTGAGAAATGTTCATACAGTTGCATTTTCATATGTAAAATATTCTGATATGAGAGCAACAATTTACAGTATATATTCACTATCAATTTTGTCAAGATTTAGCAAAAATGGAAATGTTAACATTTAAAGGAATCAAAAATAAAATTGCTTCAAGCTTTTCAAGCAATTGATTTATTGCCTCATACAAGAGGTCATACATTAATTTAGGTTTTGTTTTTAGCTTTTTAAATAAAAGTTCAATTTCCTGCATATATAAATACACAATTCATGCCTATTCATTGTAGGGCAGCCTGATGGTGGTAAATGGCTGAGTGCTTTGGGCTGTGTTTATCAGGCCGGGACAGATTTGATGGGCTGACAGGCCTCTCTCTGGCTGTGACAGACACAAGTCTGCTGGGAGACCAGCGCGAGGCTCTCCGCTCGGACGGCCTCACATTAACTCTGACACCACTAACCATCACCCTGACAGCCAGACGGTGGGGCGGCACGGAGCCCCCGAATCAGCCCCTCTGAACACATCACCTCACAACCGGTTAACCACCATTACCCACAAACCCCTGCAGACAAAGCTGCCATTCCTGACTGCTCCTGAAGCTGCCCAGACTGCTCAAATTACGTCCCGATTACGCGATGCACCTTCAGTGACATACCAGTCACTGCTTTAGTCCAAAAAAGCTCAAGGGAAATGAAATGAACAGAAAGGCAAAGCAAATGTAATTGTTGTGAATGAAGCCTTTTGGTCCGGACTATTTGTTCTGACATTTTCATCAGGCCAGCTGATGTCATTCTCACAGATTTTCCAGCATTTGCAGAGCAGAGCTAGTCTGCAGGGAGAGGTGGGTACAGGTGACCTTGATGGACTGTGTTATTAGCGGTGATCGGAGAGGGGAGAGGGCGACAGCTACAGGACATCACAGGCAAGAGAGGCAGCGGACAGCTGTCACTTATAAGACCCAGTTCCATCAATTCTACCAAAAACACGAAAATCCTCTCCTTTTAGAAGACATCCAACCAGAGTATAATGCTCCTGATACTGTAATGCAATCTGTCACCTCTGTGTGCACAAGTGGAGGTATTATGATTTGACCTTCATGCTTTAGTTCGCATTTAACTCTGTAGCATGATAAAAGACTTTCAACTCTTAAAAATAAAAGAGGCCAGAGTTTCAACAGCATGGACACTTTTCAGTTCCCTACAGCTGTTGGTGATTGTGACCATTCCCAAGTTTGCAGAACCTCCACATACACTCTAAAAAGGGATTGTTCTTCAATGTTCTTCTTTACTAAAGAAAATGGTTCTATATAGAACCACAAATACTCAAAGAACCCTTTGGGTTTTTTGTGTGGTGAAAGTGTTTTTCAGATTGATGAGAAATGTGTTGTAGATGACAGTACAGTACAGTTTTAGAAAGTTTTAGAATGTTTCTGGTATGTGCCTAGTTGATCAGGGGTTCATCCTACAGCAAGACTATGACCCAAAACATAAGTCCAAGCTCTGCCAGAACTACCTCAGGAAAAAAGAATAAGATGGTCAGCTTGAAAACATGGAGTGGCAGCACAGTCTCCAGATTTAAACCCCATCCAACTGATTTGGGATGAAGTGAAATGCAAAACAACCTACAAGTGCCAACATTTATGTGATGTTCTGCAGCAGATTTGTGAAGAACTGTCTGAAGAATATTTAATATCTATTTTAGAAAGAATGTCACGAGTGTGTTCAGCTGTTATATCTGACAAAGGTGCCACTTTGTGTCCAAAGTTTAGACACATTTTGCTATATAAACTGATTCCATGAGTTCTCATTTTACACCTATGCTTTCATTTCAGAGTGCAATGAGACATTAAACTCAGTCATTTTCAATCCAAACTGGAAAAAGTTGGGTGTTTTAAACAATTTTTGGGGTGTTTTAAACTTTTGACTGGTACTGTACATAGATCTTTTGAAAATGGTTCTATATAGCACCAAAAAAGGTTCTTCTATTGTTACAAGCTTGACATGATAACAATACCAGAACCCTTTTCACAAATGTTCTGTATAGAACTATCTACAACACATTCCTTATCAATCTGAAGAACCCTTCCACCATGAAAAAAACTATTTGGGTCCTTTGAGTGTTAAATTTTCATGACACTCACAGGCATCATAGTGGGGTGAAAAGTGGGGCTGAGTTACCAGGGCCCTTGAGGAGTCTGGAATTGTATTTTGTTTTAAATACTAAAGTAAGCAATATTTAGTAATAAGAGTGGGGGGTCTGAGTACTGCTTGTGCATAGGTCCCAGAATTGACTGCGTCATCTCTGCCTACACTGGAATAATGGTTAATAACTCACATTTTAGGTTCAGTTACCTAAAAGCATAATAACATTGGTTTTTAATTTACTAATCTTCATGGGGTTTTTTTCTTTCATTTGCTCTTAATGTAACTGAAATCATGTCATATTATACAGGTAGAGAAATTATGAAACCTCATTAAACAATTAATTTTGCACAAACATGTCAGCACTCAAAGGCATAAGTGTGCTGTTGAGTGGGTGTAGATTCTGCTTTTACTAAAGTACAAATAAGAAAACACTGGTACAGTAAATGTCAGAATTTTCATGAAAACTGCATAAGTGGGTTTTAAGAAAAAACTTCTTTTTAAGACAAATTGGTGAATGATGCCCTTAACTGCCAGAGAAAGTGCTTAATGTGCTGCTCCCTCTTCTATTTAAGAATCATTGTTGTGCTACAGTGCTTTTGGGAAGCCTCATCCTATTCATTTATAACTACTTGACACAACTGAATCGATTCAAAGAACTATTTTTGTCAGTTTACAGGACTGAATGACAGAGATGAATCATCATTCAAAGAAATGAAGAAGAGTCATTTGTCATGTCACCTTATACAATCACACTCAAAAAGTTGATACATTAAATAAAAAAAGAAACAGAAATTGTTTTTAAATATTCATAGCAAATCAAATCATTGTTTTTTGTTTGTTTGTTTGTTTGTTTGTTTTGTTTTGTTTTTTTTAAGTGGTAAAACAAAAGCAAACATGTGGCATACCTCTGGAGTTACACAATGACATACTGTATCCTGCAAATTTTGAAATGACTACATTACAGTTGATTGTCCTTTCCATCAAGAATATAGGCACTCAGCTAATTTAATTAAATCATGGAGATATTTACACTTCTTCTGCGATACAGATATAATTGCACTGAAACAGGACAACTGCTGAGAACCAAATAGCAGAATAAGTCAAGGAATGAGAGTAGCTTTCACAAAACAATGCATGCATGACCCAGCCATACATTAGTAAATTAGAATATGCCTGCAGAATGATTGTAGCATTTTCTATCAGCTCTAGCATTAACATTGAATTAGCTCAGAATCAAGCAATAGTCAATACATGTATTTGTTTGCAAATCTTACATGGCATTGTATTGGTTGAAGGCACCATTAAGTCTAATCACTTGGTTGCAGTGCCTCATGATGACATCAACTGCTCAGGATACAAAAAGACAGACATTAAGAATTCTTATGTGCTAGCAGGTGCAAGTGGTTTCTAATTTGAGAGTGATGGTTAACACCTTCCTCTTCCTGTGAACCCATTAAAGCCCATTCAGTCACCACAGGCATTTCACTTTGGGCAAATGCTTTATTCCCTAAAGTACCAAAAGAAGAAAGGGAACGGCAGCTGACTTACTAAGAAATGTTAAGTGTTTATGTTTCTCCTTAATCAAATTAAACATACTTTAATTGCCTTAATCACATATGAAATGTTTTCAAAGCCTCCATGTGAAATATCTTTATTCTAACATTGCAGTTAAATTGGAATTAGTGAATGCAGTGGAGTGTAGAATTGCAAGCAGTTGAAGATCAGCAAATCACAGTAATGAGCAATCTATTCACCTTGTTTCTTCAGCGCACCTCCAAAATCTTAAAAAACATTTTTAACCTCCATGCTCCCTAATGCAATGAAGCTGACTTTGCATAGCAAACATGTTTTTCATTTCTCTGCAATTTTACTAATCATTTTCAATAACAATTTACTTGAATGTTACCCACATAAGGACATAAGCATATGTCAAGAATATTGAAATGAACAATAGTATCAGTCGCCATATTAGTATTCACAAGAAGACAAAAGATGTTTCATGATAAATAAAAGTCTAAACTGAAATGAAGAAAATGTGCACCATTTATAATACTGCAGTGAAGCATCACTTGATAATGGTGTTATAAATGGAATGAAATATATGATGCTATAGAATAAGGGCCTTTATATTAATACAGTGTCACTTTTTACATCATTAACCAAATTTTGCCATCCTGCAAGCTCATCGTAAATATTGTATATGTTGTTTAAAAGTTAGAATGTCACCAATATCAAATCAGTATCATGACTATCAAAACTTACTTCTCAAGAACTAAATATATTTGTATATATTTCATACTATTTTATGTTTTGTTGTCTTTAGTTCAGCTTCCATTTTTAGCTTTTTGAACTTATTTATAAATGTTTAGATTGTATTGTAAAATGTGCTCTTTTTCTTCTTCATTAAAACCATCCATCACTTGCTATCTCTCTTCAAGATAAATCAATCCTGTTATTCTAGTAACCCAAAACACTTTCTACAGTCCATAAATATTGAGTGATGTTTGATTTTTCCCCCTATTTTTTAAAGATGCACAGTCCTTACTCCCATTTCTTCTAGACCCTTATCACTTCTAGATATTTTTGGAGCTCCAGTTAGAAACCCATATTTATTCTCATTTGTCTTCCTCCTTCCTGGTGCAAGTAGATGATTACATATATACTCTCTTCTTTTTTATTAGTCCTGCACTAATCATGCTCTTTATGCATGAAACAAAACATTGCAATGCAGTTGATGTGTGTTTTGGGTTGTTGCTCAAGAATTATTTTTGGGAATCAGTGGCACCTTTAGGAACATTTTTTGTTTGTTTTTTTCTGACAATGAGAAATGAATACCTTGCACTTAATAGCTAGATTAATGTAGATATGTACAGTGAGGAAAATAAGTATTTGAACACCCTGCAAATTTGCAAGTTCTCCTACTTTCAAATCATGGAGGGGTCTGAAATTTTCATCTTAGGTGCATGTCCACTGTGAGAGACATAATCTAAAAGAAAAAATCC
>BRDA01052366.1:0-31899 GCA_036984385.1 Crenuchus spilurus | reverse complement strand
TGGGGAGAGGGAGGTTTGGGTTTCCCTGCTTAGACTGCTACCTCCGCGACCCGGCCCCGGATAAAGCGGTTGATAATGGATGGATGGATGGACAAAAATAAGAAAAAATGTCCATAAACAAGGTTTTTTTTTTACTTTCTTAAAAATTATTTTTGCAGTGTTGATGTCTGCAAGGCACTGTCAACTTGTGGACTAGCTTTCTCAAGCTGATGTACAGTCATACAGTGAAAAAACTGAATACTGTAAAAAAGTAAATTTTTGTTCAGAATTTCATTCAGAAAGGTAAATTGTCATATTTTATATTCATTTCACATACTTCAAACCTTTTTTTTAAGCTGATCAGTATGGCTTAAATGGCTTATGGATGAAAATCAGAAAGCCAGTATCTCAGTTTATTAGAATATTTAATTTTGGATTTGAGTAAATTACTATTCAAACAGTATCTCTCAGACTAGAACTGCCTCATTTGTAATATCAAGCTACTTCTGAACCAGAGACAACATCAGAAGTGTCTTACCTCAGCTAAGGAGAAACAGAACTGGACTGTTGATCAGTGGTCCAAAGTCTTCTTTTCAGGTTAAAGTAAATTTTGTATTTTATTTGGAAATCAATGTTCTAGAGTCTGGAGGACTCCAAGGTGTCTGAAGTCCATTATGAAGTTCTACCGTCTGTGATGGTTTCGGCTGCCATGTCATCAACTGTGTTGAATCAAGTAAATGTAACCATCAACCAGGAGATTTAGAGTACTTCATGTTTTGATCTGCTAATAAGCTTTATGAAGATGCTGATGTCCTTTTCCAGCAGGACTCAGCACACAGTGTCACAATTACTACCAAATGGTTTGCTCACCATTATATTTCTGTGCTTGATTGGGCAGCTACATGTCATACTGATCAACAGTAAAACAAAAAGAGTTTGAAATGTCACTTTACACGTTATGACTCTACCTTTTTGAATTAAATTCTAAACAAAAAAATCTTTTTCATGACATTTGATGTATGACTGACTGTATCACTTTATCAACGATCATTGTAAGTGTCATGACTCGAGGAACACTTGTGAAGAAGTATTGTTTCTGTCCTTTGATGTAAGGCAAAGAAAGGCAAGTCTCAGGTGTAAAAAAGCTGCTGATGAGTGATTATCCACGCTGTTATGAAACCAGTTTCTTCATTCGTTATAAATGTAGAGAGCAGCGTGTGCTCCCCAGGTCTGGGACTGAATGTCCCTACCTCAAACTCTCCTCCCACCAGTCGCATCTGGTGGATGAATCGATGTGGGAGAGGGGTTGTGTGTCTGAAAAAACACCCTTCTTTCCTTTCTCTTTATCTCTCTTTCTCTCTGTCATCTTTTTCTGTGTCTCTTCAACTCTCTTACTTTCTCTTTCAAACCTCTTGCATGTTTGTTTAGATCGCAGTGTAGCTTGCAAAGGTTTGGCTATTGGTGCTCGCTTTAGTAAATTCCTTGGCAAACTGTCAAACATCTGGAGCAAAGGAATATGAAGTCAAACAAAACATGACGTCAGTCTGAATCCCATCATGGAAAAAAATGGGAGTGCAGTGGGGGAGTATTGACAGGGGGAAATCAGCAGTATGTCCAGTTAAAGTAATGCCGCTGAAAGAGAGGTTTGAGTGATAATCATGCCATTGTATTTGAACAACCTCTGAATGCACCTTCTACAGACCCTCCATCAAAAGAAAACCCTTATGAAGACATCGAATTAGAAAACCGTTGTCCTGGAAGCAAATGTTCTGCTGCCACTTCACCTTCATCACCTACTCCAGACACCCCAACAAAGGTATTTACATATAGGACTCACACATAAGATGTTTAATGTTAATATACAGGGTGTCCAATTTGCTTTTTTTACCCAAACCGTCCCTCATCACCTCAATCTCCCAATACCATCTCTCAAGGCCCAACAGCATCTCTGCTTTCTGAGAAGAATAAGGAAAGCTCACCTGCCACCTTTCATCTTCACCACCTTCTACAAAGGAACCATAGAATCCATCCTGAGCTACATTACTGTTGGGTTTGGGAAATGCACTGCATCTGACCACAAGACTCTCCAGCATAGAGTGAGGATGGCTCAGAAGATGATTGGGATCTGTCTCCCATCTCTCAGGACATTTACAACAAGCGCTGAATCCAGAAAGCTCTCAGCATTGTTGAGGACCCATCACATCCATCACATGGTCTCTTCACCCTGCTGCCTTCTGGAAGAGGAAACCACAGCATTCAGACTCTCACTGCTAGACTGTCCAACAGTCATCCCTCAGACTGTCAGACTTCTTAACACACACAGTCTGACTCTCTTGGACTAAATATCTCTGCACTTTTGCACATCACTGCATACTCTATACTACCATTGCAATATTTGCGCATTTGCACATTGCACAATACACTGTAGGCTAGAATCTTGCTTCCCTCTAGACAAAAACTCAGTACCATGTACTGACCATCATTACGTGTCCTATCTTGTAATGTGTCTTAGTCTAGTTTGAGGGCTTGTACTATATTATAGTATATGCACCATTGCATGTTTATTGTATTTTGTCATTGCACTTGCATTGTGTTCTCTCGATCCTGGAGGAACGTTGTTTCATTCCATTATGTACTGTACTGTATATAGCTGAAATGACAATAAAAACCTCTTGAACCTTGAACCTACTAATGAAGATATGGTGAAGAAATTTGGATTAAAAATACCTCAGACTCTGAAAAAGATTGACATGCATGATTACAGTGCAGGTAGGTGTTTATTTCTGACAACTAACATCCACAGCTGTTGGAGTAGAGGCCGGCGCCCATCTAGCCATCACCATTGGATCATCCTGCTGCTGCAGTGAGACATAAAAGCCCATTAAAGCACAGGGCGTTGGTTATTTCACCTGCAAACTGTGTAACAATCTGTGCATAATGTATTGGTACACTGTAGAGGAGGAGCGTTCATGCTGTGAACGTACTGGATAACAAACTTGATTGAGAAGATGCCATTGTCTCCATGCAGACCACATCACCATGTGATCAGGCGAAAAGACCTGCATGCTGGACATTTTCAGCACATGTCATCATATCATCAGTCATATTCACACAGGCTGAGGTTTATTTAACCCAGATTTCATCACCATATCTTCATCAGTATCACAAATGTTTGGATAAAGAAGCAAACGGGGACACCCTGTCTTACATATACTGGCTAAATATAATGATGTTTAATCAGATTGAGTGTACAGAGCTGCACCAAAAAATTCTAAAATTGTGAAAATGTTCTGTTGTCTAATGTTTGGATTAGTATTTGGACATATATTGCTTTAGGTCATTTGGATGTTTATTAAAAACCTGCTAAACTTACTTCTCCATTCCCACCAATGCCAGTTCTCCTCCAAGCCTGGCTTCTTCAGGCAGAACTCAGAACGGCGCAGCTTCAAACTACTGGACCTGCGTAAGACCAACAGAGATGGTGGTATAGCATCACCACTGAAAATAAGCCCTCCTTCAACCCCCAGCAGCCCTGATGATACTCCTTGTCTCTCCGGAGACCCATACAATCGCAGACGAAGGAAAATTCCCAAGGTAGCATTAAGGAAGCCAGTTTCTGTAATCCATACCTTTTGTTATTAATTGATGGTTCCATTCAGGGAAATGTGGCTCCATTTAGATTCAGAATGAGGCAGATAGTAAAGACTAAACTTCAAAATTTGCGGAAAATGTTGGGAAAGGGAAAAGGAACGTTTCCTTTAGTGTTCATTAATTACATTTTTGGACAGACATTTTGAAAATAAATACAGTTAAAGTTCCCCCTGATAATGATAATCACTGTTTTCTTTTCCAACAGATGGTGCTGAAGATCAATGGCATCTTTGAGGCCAGGAGGGGGAAGAAGAGGATGAAGCGGGTCTCGCAGTCAGCCGAATCCAGCTCAGGCCGAGGTCTGTCTGGGGGACCCTTGAACAACTAAAACATGAGCTCACATATTTAATAATATATCTGCTACCTCTGCTATCTACTATATTGCATATAATATGAATTTCATAGCTTTTTTCATAGTCTTATTGGACATAAGTCAGTTGTGAGCATCCTTGGGAGGCCTCGAGCTGTTACATGCTGCATGTTCTGCATTGTTTAAATATTCTCTGCTCCCCCCACATGTGTGTCCACTTAGCTTTATGGACACGTTTACATTTTGGGGTCATTTACGTTTGACCCATTTTTCCAAGGATGGTAAAGTTATGCTGCTTTACAGGATGCATATGTGCACCAAACCATGAAGTATGTGTGAGTAGCTGCATAGAATTTCTATAAAAATCTTGTCATATTTGTCTGTTCCTTCTGATACAGTGACGGATGAAAACAGTGAATCTGAAAGCGATACAGAAGAAAAACTGAAAGGTGAGCAGAGCCTGACTTAGTTACAATATAAAAAGAAAATCTTACTACAGAAAGCAAAGTAAGTTCCTTGCAGTCTGGTGTCTAAAAGACTGTGTGTGTTGCCTGAATGTCTAAAAGCTCACAGCCAGAGGTTGGTGTCAGTGCAGTCCATGTTAAAGCAGACAGGCCGATATCGTACGCTGGAGAGGGACCTGATGGACCTGCAGGAGAGGAAGCTCTTTGAGTACTTCCTAGTAGTGGCGCTCCATAAAATGAAAGCAGGAGCACCGTATCTGCCTGAGGTCACCCAGCAGTTTCCCCTTAAGGTAACCTATGATCTTTCAAATCAGTTCTCATTGACCAGATGCCAAGTCTTTACACTTGATTTGCTAAAGCTTTCCTGAGAAAATAAGTATGAAGGGTCTTCATGTTGAGAAGCTCATATGCATGTACATGGTGTCCTGTTTGCTAAGGAAGATCTGGTGATGAAAACCATGTTAAATAGACCTCAGTCTGTGTGAAAAAGATCGACATGTATGATTACCGTGCAGGTAGATGGGTGTTAATTTCTGATGACTAATACCTGCAGCTGTCGGAGTGGAGGCCGGCGCCTGTCATGCTGCTGCAGTCCATACATAATGTATTAGTGCACAGTACAGGAGGAAGTGTTCATGGCGTCTGGATAAAACGTACTGGATAAAAACTCCAAGGCAACAGGAATTTTTTTAAACAGTTTGGAAACAATGGAGTTATTGGTGGACAAGCTTTCACAAAATGAAGCGTCGGGTTCAAATGTGCTTGGATGCTGATGGTGGACTATTACATGATTTATTGTGTATTTTGCATCTATTCAGTAACCGTTTTACATCCTGTAGACAATGGCACAAACCTTCTTGGAGTAGGAATGCTGCTAGGATCAGATTCTTGTCATTCTTACTATGAATTGAATAAACTGAACAAGTCCCATATAAGGGCTCTTACTCTGAGAAGCTTTGTGAATTTGCATTTTGTGAATTTTGCAATGTCAGATGATGCATTTTGCATTATCTCTCAATCTAATAAGACAAGCATGAGATCATCATAAGATGAAGAGCTTTTTGTTAGAACTTCTTACAAATGTGCATAATAGAAAGCAAGCAAGAACGTCTAAACTTTTTTAAATGTATTTGACCATTTTCTAAGAAATCTTCATGTGTTCTTCATTCTGGTGTCATTTTTGCATGTTTAGCTTGAAAGAAGTTTTAAGTTCATGCGGGAGGCTGAGGACCAGCTCAAAGTCATCCCGCAGTTCTGCTTCCCTGATGCAAAAGACTGGGCTCCTGTGGACAACTTCCCTAGGTAAGCTCTTCCATCCTACATACCTACAGAGCCACATCAAACAATAAATACAGTGAAAAGCTCATTTTTGTTCATAATTTAATTCAAAAAGGTAAGCTGTGATTTTATATTCATTACAAATAAAGTGGCATTTCACGCCTTTTTTGTTTTACTGTTGATCAGTTTGGCTAATAGCTTATAAACATCCGAAATCCAGAATCTCAGATTATTAGAATATTTCATTTTAAGTAAATTACTATTCAAACAGTATCAACATTAAAACCAGAAAAGCTTGAAATATCCCATTTTCTGAACATTAACAGTGTTACAAATCTAGTTCTTAGAACATTCAATCTGTCGCGTTTCCTAGATGTTTCTAGAAAGTTTTTTGACTTGGGTTTACACTGTCTGCACTCAACCTCAATGAACTTCCACCCCGTCCCTCTCTCCTGCTCAAATTAGTTGATGTCATGATATTCAGAACCAATAAAAACAGTGATGTAACTTCAAACGAGAAGCAGCAGCCAATTGTGCACAGTGTTTCAGCGACCGTCCTTTTAAAAGACTGCATTGAGCATTAGGAGGATCACCCAAACCATATCTGGGCATGCACAGACACATTTATACACATTCATTCATACACCAGATTAGCCAATCCCCATATTCACCTCCGGAGTCCCCAGAAGAGACCCACAGAGACACGGGGAGAACATAGAAACTCCACCCAGGTGGGGACTTGAACCCAAGACCTCGGCACTGAAGAGCGAGTGTTCTAACCACCAAGCCATCATGCCGCCCATTATTTCTGTGACATTACAGGCTAAATTTCCTGAAACCTTTTAAAAACATTGCTGAACGTTCTAATGTTCTCTGTTAGCTGAGAACTCTACATGTAATGAATATAAAATGACAGTTTACCTTTTTGAATGAATTTATAAGCATAAATGAACTTTTTCATTATATTCCTATTTTTGGACGTGCACTAGTAATACCATTTGACGTTGTGAAGACCTCTGGGTAATCTCTGCAGTGTTGCTTCTCTTTAGTGAAACTTTCTCATTTGTATTGACGGGAGAAGATGGGAGCAGAAGGTTTGGCTACTGTCGACGCTTACTGGTGAGATGTTCCCTAGTGCTGCTCCAACAGATTGTTTTACTTTATAAATCAGTATGGATATCTATTTGAAGCCCACCCGTGGGAAAGTTTACTGATGTGCTTTTATGAATGCGACGGAAGTGTCTCCCTCTTCTTTCATTTCCTCTGCTCAGCATGTACTTTGTTGCTTGTGTGGAGTCGGTTCATATTAAGTCTTCTGTTGGCAAATCAGTCTGACATAGGATGTAAAACATAGCCTGTGTGTGCTTGCTCCAACAGCCCAGTGGGAAGGGGAGACGTCTGCCTGAAGTGTACTGCATAGTGAGCCGACTTGGATGCTTTGACCTCTTCTCAAAGGCAAGTCCACTGCACTATGGTACACAATGTGGACATAGGACTGGGTCACCTTGTCAGCCTATGTTTGAGTATCTGTTTCTACTGTCCAGGATTTTCCTGGAGCTTTTGGTTTGGACTTGATTGCATAGACAAGAGCATTAGTGAGGTCAGGATGTTCACCACCCCACCTCATCCCCAACTTCACCAACTCAACCCAAAACTACTGGATGGAGCACCATCAATCCAGACAACACCATTCCACTGCTCTACAGCTCAGTGTTGGGGACTGTTATTGTAACGATGTCAAGCTTGTTATAATAGAGGAACCCATCTTGGTGCTATATAGAACCATTTTCAAAAGGCTTCTCTATATAGAACCATCTACAGCATCTGAAAAACCCTTTCATCCTTTGGAGTCTTTGAGTGTTCTTGGTTCTATATAGTACCATTTTATTTAATATAGAACCCTTGAAGAACCACCTCTTTTAAGAGTGTAGGGGTGTCCACAAACTTTCGCACATGTAGTGTAATATAACCAAGAGAATATGCTGAAGAGTAATGGACAAATTTATTTTATTTAAAATAATTGAATAGTCTTTAAACCCCACATGGTTGTGTTTTGACCTTGTTTAGATGTTGGATGAGGTGGAGAAGAGGAGGGCCATTTCTCCAGCTCTGGTGCAGCCTTTCATGAGGGGCATCATGGAGGCTCCCTTTCCAGCCCCAGGCAGAACTATTACTGTGAAGAACTTTCTGCCAGGCTCTGGCACTGAGGTGGGTTTGGACATAAACAGTCGTTTATGTACAGCTACAACATCAAGACCACAACAGCGGCACATATAAACATCTGGGATATATTAGACAGTAAACAAACACTTGATTCTCATAGACGACATGTTGGATACTTAGACATGTGACAAATAGTTACAGGTAGACTGAGCATCTCAGAAATTACCAGCCTTATGGGGAGCTCCTGGTCTGCAGGGGTGAGTTTAAATGGACATATCCAAATGCAATCTATCTCACATATTTTGGTGTCTATGGGTTCTATGACATTATTCAGCATGTGAAGCAATGGTGGTGCATGTGGTGCAATAACAGTTAAGACAATCGCTATTATTAGTCTCTCTCTAACTCTCTTTATCTTTATCTGCCTGTCTCTGCCTCTCTCGCTGTCTCTCTCTGTCTGCATCTATCTCTCTCTGTCTCCCTCTCTCTCTTTTTTTGTCTCTCCCTGTCTCTGTTTATCTCTCTCTCTCTCTGCCTCCCTCTCTGTCTTTCTCTCTCTCTCTCTCTCTCACTCTCTCTCTGCCTCTCTCTGCCTCTCTCTGTCTCTCTCTCTCTGCCTCTTTCTGTCTTTCTCTCTCTGTCTCTCTCTCTCTCTGCCTCTCTCTCTCTGTCACTCTCTGTCTCTCTCTCTCTGTCTTTCTCTCTCTCACTCTCACTCTCTCTCTCTGCCTCTCTCTGTCTCTCTCTCTCTGCCTCTCTCTCTCTCTCTCTCTCTCTCTCTCTCTCTCTCTCTCTCTCTCTGTCTTTCTCTCTCTCTCTCTCTCTCTCTGCCTCTCTCTATCTCTGCCTCTCTCTCTCTCTCCCTCTCTCTCAGGTGATAGAGCTGTGCCGTCCCTCAGACTCTCGGCTGGAACACGTCGATTTCGAGTGTCTCTTCTCTTCTCTAAGTCTGCGTCTCCTCTTGAGAGTCTTTGCCTCTTTGCTGCTGGAGCGGAGAGTCATTTTCACAGCAGATAAGCTCAGGTTTGTCTCTTTACAAGCTTTCTGTATATCAGGTGCATCTCTTTGTTTTTGTTTTATTTTCAGAGAGTTTGTTTCATCTTCAGTGAATGGAAGCACATGTGAGTATCCAGCAGAGGAGACAAAGAGAGAGAGATGTGACACCAGAAGTGGATAAAAAATGGAGCCCATGGAAGCATTTGTCACAGTTCAGAGACAGATATGGAAAATATGCAGTCCTGTTATAATGTTACCATGGGTACCAAAGTCAAAGGCTTTTTTCTTTCATTCTTTGGAAAATGGATGTTTGGGCCAGAGGCTTGTCTCAGCATAATGGAGATTTACTCTGAACTGTGTTGTGTACAGTCTGTTAGACTATAAGCACAATATCCTCTCTCCTGAAAGTTTCATCTAGAGTTGAGCAACTCGACTCGACACACAATAAATCGATTTCCTTCTGCTCAGATGTCTCTTCCAGTGCTCATTAAAATGAGCAAGAAGATAGCTGACTTCAGAAGGGATGACGTGTCATTGCTCAGAAATGAGTGGAAACTTGGCTCCATCAGTTCAGATTGTTATTGAATGAACATAAATGAAAACAGATTTGCTCACGGTTGCCAGATAAAACCCTTGTGTCATAGGCACTTGTTTGCTCAACATGATGACTAACTTTTGTGCATTTAGCCAGTAATGAGTTTGTTTATCTGAGGAGATGTTGTTATTCTCTTTAACTGACTACACTTCAGCTAAGAGTGTTCGTGTGCTGTATAGTAGGAGTGAAAACAACGAGTGAAATCTAACTCGATACCTTAATGCCACCTTGTGGTAAAAATGGGCAAATGCTTGTAGTACCACATGAACACTGGAAGTTATTGTTAACAGCAACTTCATGAAATAAATGATGCAAATCATGGAATTATGGTTTATTTGACGGATTTTTTTAAATTAGCATCTTTCCTATGTCTCCTTATTTTTTGTGGATTTTAGAAAATAAGAAAGTAATGAATATCTCAATGGAAGGAATAGATGCTGGTCTGATGGGTACAGGCTATTTAAACTCCATCATTACATCATAACAATGTTGAAGCCACATAGAATGATGGCCCAGATGCTCTTGTCTGAGCTAAACTAGGGCTAGTTGTTAAATCTAATTTTTGAGTGCTAGGCTGGTACGGAGAGTGGATGTTTAGAGGTGCTAGAGATGTTTCAAATATACACCATTTGTCTGTCCCATAATACTGTGCTGTACTTGGATATATCTGATAGGCCGGCTTGACTGTCAGTTGCCTCTTTTTGTATGACTTGAACACACAAACACATGCATATGTATTTACATACTCAGTCTCACGCACATTCTTATACACTGACAGCTGACATTTGTATTAATAAATACAATATTGCAACAAGAGTGATCAAATATAATCATTAGTATTTTATTATTTGTATTTTATGCATTAATACTTTTTTAATATTCACTACTGTGTATGCAAAAGGCACATATGCATGTTATTTAAAAAGTTTCCCATTAAACCAGGTATTGATTGATAACTACAAACACTGCACACCCATGAGAAGAGTTAAAGGGTTAAACCAACACATAAAATTGGTATTTGTCTATTATTATTATTATTATTATTATTATTATTATTATTATTTTGTTGTTTTTTTTTGTTGTAAATTGAGGACCATCTGAACCAGTTCTGGATCATCCCCTGTGGCTTCTGGGTCACTAGTAAATGCTGTGCCCATGTGTCCAGGTGTTAGCCAAATCTTCATTAATATCAGGGTTAATATCTGATAATAGAGGGAACAGAAAAACATCCATATGATGATGTGCCATTTAAGAGTGATATTATGTCAGTTGCTGATTGTTTTTTTACTTTTACTTTCTCTTTTTGTTTCTAGCACACTTTCTCAGTGTTGTCATGCAGTTGTAGCTCTACTGTATCCCTTCACATGGCAGCACACGTACATCCCTGTGTTGCCCCCCTCCATGATGGACATTGTGTGCACTCCGACTCCTTTCATCGTCGGCTTGCTGTCCAGCTCTCTGCCCCGTCTCAAGGAGCTCCCATTAGAGGAGGTAAGTAAAATAAACTCCCCGAACAAAGAATTAATCAGCTTGTGTTTTTAAGGTTGCTGTAACTTTAGGCTCCAGAAGATGTTGCATGAGAATGAGCAGGCCTGCTGGGTGGATTCATAGCTTGAGAAGAGGTGCAGTGCAGTCTTGTTCCACATGTGGAAAATGCATCACAAAGCAAATATTAATGACTGGCAAAAAGGAGTGATTGCATTTGGGTGCCAAAGGCCAGAGTGTGAAGGAAGTAGCTGAATTTGCAGGTGTATTGAAGCAAACGGTCATGCAGGTCTACAAGCAGAAGAAAAAATCCCAGTCTACAGCAAATTCTGCTCTGAATTGTGGCCGAGAGCACACAAGGGTGAAGTCTGAAGTCACTGCTACCTTAAACAAACACAGTAGAGCTTACATGTAATTAATTAACATACATAAGCAATTCTTGTAACATCAGACTAGCATTTGTTAGCTTCCTCAGACTTTCCTTATACTTAGTTATTGGCTGTGAAAAGGAAGCAGCCAGATAGAGATAGGAGTTGTTCTAATAATAGCACACAGTGAGTAATGGTACTGACAAGGAGTTCAGAGGGCAGTGTGTTTCTAATATTTTCCTTGAGCACTTCCTGTTCAGGTTGGCATTATTTGTTGTCCATGACCTCTCACCTCCTTCCTCAGTCAAACAATGGCTGAGTGGATCTGGAGCTGAGTCTGCCACACTCACAGGAAATGACATCACTCTCTCCTGTTCTCTCTCACAGGTCCTAGTGGTCGACCTTGGCAATAGTCGTTTCCTACGGCAGGTAAGATACACTACACGCTGTTTCCTGTCAGAGCTTTCATAAATTGCATATATTCTTTCACAGTAAAAAAAAAAAAAGAGTAGCAGTAACAAAATACAGAAAACAGCACAAAATGATTGATTATGTAAACTGTGTGTGGGTCTATGCTTCGATTCCTTGCTCTCCACTAAATGTGTAAGACACATATTATACACTAGTTCAACAGTAGTTGTGACTGAGTACATTTAGGTCATGGAGAAGAATTTGATTATTTATTTTTACCCAAAAATTTGTTTGGTAGCCAATCAACCGATCCATTCATTGACTCTCACCATCACTTGTAATGTCCCTGAGGAGGGTGCAGATTAACACAGGCCTCCTCTGATGCATGTGAAGTCAAGCCACCATCAAGTTTTCAAACTTCTGCCGATACATCGCCAACAGGCAGCCAACGCATTTGGATCTCTAATCCTGCACTTGAGCCTGAGCCAGGCTGAGCCAGTTGACATTACTTACTGTAGCAGTGCTGGGGAGAGAGTGCTGCCATTTTACCCGCCCACAGAGAACACAAACAATTTTTGCTCTCTTTGGCCTGATCAAGATTCAAACATATGATCCCCAGATCACAGTGACAGCGCCTTAGTCCGCTGAGCCACTTGGGGCCAGAATTAGATTTTCTTATATCAGTGTTCTCTGTTAGTGCTATCTCCACATCTTGCCATCAATTCCCTTGTTTATATGTGTGTTCTCCTCAGATGGATGATGAGGACTCCATTCTGCCTCACAAGCTGCAGGCTGCTCTGGAGCATGTTCTGGAGAGGAGGAAGGAGCTGGCTTGTGACAGGGGAGACCTTCCCAATGGTACGTTATCTGCTTCAGGAAACACTGATTAGCAAAGAGTTGGGAAATATGGGAACACCTGAAAAAAAGCTAGTTTGTGTTCATCATTTAATTTAATTCAGGTAAACTCATATTTCATATTCTTTACAAGATCAAGTGGCATTTCAAGTCTTTTTTTTCTTTTAATGTTGATCAGCATGGCTTAAAGCTCGTGAAAATCAGAAATCCAGAATCTCAGATTATTAAAATAGTAATTATTAATTATTATTATTACTATTCAAACACTGTCAATATTAAAGCAAAAAGGCTTGAAATATCACTTTACTTGTAATGAATATAAAATAGCTGTCTGCTTACCAGAATTATATACATTTTGGAGATGTACAAGTATGTTTCTTATACTGAAGAAGGTTCATAAGAACCTCTAAGGTTACTCCTCATTGTTTTTACCTGTTTGTCTGGTTCCTTTAGATCACTGTTCTCTGAGTGCTGTGGTATCTGAGGCTTTTGTGCGCTTCTTCGTGGAAATAGTCGGACATTATCCACTCTTTATGGGAGGCAATGAACGTGATGAAGAGTCTTCAGCATCCTCTTCATCCTCTCCCACCCCACTGTCTTTCCAGCGGGAGGCTTTCCGCAAGGCCGTGTCTTCAAAGAGTCTGCGGCGCTTTCTGGAGGTTTTCATGGAGACGCAAATGTTTGCAGGCTTCGTGCAGGAGCGGGAGCTAAGGAGGCAAGGACTGAGAGGTGTGTGTCCACTGTGCTTAATTTTTACAAGTGTCTACGTTCACACACACACACACACATATGCAAACAGGAAGCATGATGACATTGTGACAACATGCTGACATTGTCTACGTCATTGCGACATTGATAAAAACGTTGTGATGAGGTTTTGTACCTGCTGGGGTGTCATTGAGCTTAGGCTGCTGATGCACATGTATCACAATTGAATAAAGGATAGAGGTGTAAATAGCAATAATGTGTTGATGTGTTTAGTGGAGATATGACGATACATTGTGAAGAATCAGCATGTTCATTTCATACATCACACTCTCCTGCCTTTTACTCTAATTACACTAATATATTATGTTTAAAATACTGTGGTAATATCTGTAAAATGTAAATCAACTAATGTGAATTCAGTCAAATAATCAGTAAGGCTCATATTATGACAATTTTTTTTTAGCTTTTTGTTTGATGTCATCTTTATGGCAGTTATTGTGACATAAAAGAAATGATGGAGGCAGCTGTCATCTGGTGGTAAGGGATCTGGTCTTGTGACCAGAAGGTTGCCAGTTTGGTCGGTGCTAGGTCATGACTGAAGTGCCCTTGTGCAAGGCACCTAATCCCCAAACTGCTCCCCAGGCACCATAGATAGGGCTGCCAAGCGCTTTGGGTACATGTTCTCACAGCCTAGTGTGTTCACTATTGTGTGTGTTTCACTGCACAAATGAGTCTAATGTGGTCAAATTCTGTTGTGTGCAATCACATCAGATTTTTCAGCCTTGTAATGAAAGGCGCTGATCATTCTGGTGGGCACAGTATGTTTTGACAGTCTGTTTATACACCTTATTTATGAGGTAGTCATCTCATTGAGAGTATCACATGTCTTTGTTATACTATCCAACAGTCTCACTATTGTTCACTTACAGGATATTAACATACAAATTGCTGTATCAGTGCTTTCCCCATGTTAGGTGTCAGTTATACTAAAACATTTCCTTATTTAAGGTGTACCACAAAAAAACTTTTTTTCTTTTATGCCTTCAAAATTCTGCTTTTCTTGATGATTCATTTGTCCTGTATCAGATGATATTAATATGGTGCAAAACTATATTTTACAGCCACACTAGTGTGTGTTTTGTAATGTGTAAGACTGTTGTTACATCACTAACCTTAACCCTAATTCTAGCCCCAACCTTAACTAGACTGTCACCCAAACCTTAAACATAACCCTAACCATAACCAGACTAACAATATGCTAACCAAACCTAGGGTAAACCTAAACCTAGTAGCCTTAAACAAACTATCCCTAACCTTAACCAGACTAACAGTAGTATCAGAATTGCTTTATTTGCTATGTATGTACACATACAAGGAATTTGACTTGGTGAGAGCGCAACCCATGTATGACATGTAATAAGCACAATAAACAGTATGTAGAATAGAGAATATAATAAAATGTAAAAAATGACTAAAGTAAAAAGAGTAATAGAAGGTTGAGAGAGCTAAGAGGGAAAAATTCCTAAACCTAAACGCAAGCTTAACTTTAACAAGACTAACTCCAACCCTAACCCTGACATTAACCAGACTAACCTTAACCTGAAACTTAGCCTTAACCTGATTATCACTAACCTTATCCTAACAATCCCAATCCTAACTCTAATGATAACCAGACTAACCAGAGCCTGAACCTTAACTCTAAACATAGCTTTAACCTGACTATCCCTAACCCCAAACTTAACCAGATGAACCCAAACGTAATGTCAGTAAGGGGATTTGCATATTAATTTCCTATAAGTGAATAATCAAGATGCTGATGGATAAGTATGAGTGAACCCGAGCAAGTGTTGATGCAGCATGCTACAAATGTTATTTCTTGTCCCATAGGGTTGTTTGAATTGAGGGCCCAAGATTACCTGGACTCCTTGCCTGGAGCTGAGAATAGAGGAGTCAACAAGTTTCTGAAAGGTCTAGGTAAGCTTTTTGTTGCTGACTGAAAACAATAAAAGATGTTCATTTTTATATTAGATCATTACAGTCATCTCACAAATCTCTCCCTCGCAGGACACAAAATGAAATTCCTCTCCAAAAAGTGAAGTTTCTTTACACAGTGGGTGGATGATGAACAAGCAATGCATGTACCAAACCATTTCCACAGATTGTGGACAGAGAAAGTGAGCAGTCCAGACAGCGCTGAGCCTGGAGAGGGATTCCAGAAGCTCAGCAATCGCATGAAACTGTGCAGACATAAAGTCTCGACCAACAAACTTCAGTAAATGTTCTTCTCATTTACGGCTAACCTGTATTAGTGAGTTTTAAGTGTGTGTGGATAACAAACTACATTCCATGCAGTATGGCTGGAGGAGGAAGATGTTGGTATTGACCAAAGTTTGATCTCCTGTGTACAGCTCTCCTTTTTCATGTTCTAATCACTATCAGCTTCTTTTTTTGTAAGAAATAGAGTACAACTTCTTCTGAAACAGGGGGCAATAAATTAATTTATATTCTTTCTAGAAAAAATACCTTTATCATTTCTTTTCCTTTTAAATCAAAACAAGGTAAACAAAAGTAGAAATGTGAGTTTGTTATGGACTATTTATCTTATTATATTCCAAACCTGAGATGGTTTTGGGTTTATGAGTAAAATGTTGATGTGAGTGATGGGAATGGAAATGGGAAAAGACAGAAGAATGAACACATGGATGGCTGTAATCTGGACACTGACTGATTGGAGGCAGTTTTACAGCAGTTTACTTGTTCTGGGAATTCTGCACAAGTCTGAATTTTATTTAGGACCAAATGGACATGATTTATGTTTTCACAACTTTTTACAAAGACCACTAGATTTGCTTTGGACTTGATTTTAAGAAACATGCTGGTCTCTTGTCCAAAATGTGTCATCGCTGGGATTTGACTTGTCTTAAAATGTATCCACTTAACATTTAGCTGCTAGATCAATAGTATTAATGTACTATCCCAGCCCTCCATCTCTGCCACTGGAGGTCACTGCAGAGAGTTTTCTTAATGTGGATGTTTAGTTAGTGTTGGTAATAATTATTACCCACATTTTGGTCATGTTTTCTAAAATCAGTGTTCTTATTTAGAATACATTGCATACCTTTTACTTAAAAAAGTCAAATGACCTCTTCTGGATATGGTTAATTGTTCTCTTACTGAACTCTCACTGCCTGTAAACTCACCCAGATAAACAAAACAGCTGATTCAAATGAGCATTAGTGAAAATGCAAACAAAAACAAGAAAAACTATGCATTCTATCTTACAATGGGTACCTTTTCTTTCTTGTTTGACAAGTACAGTTTCATAGCTATTGCACATTTTGGCACGGAGATCAGTTTGTTTAAAAGTGACAAAAGTGTATTAAATAAAGTGATTTTAATAGAACTTTGTTGCCATTTGTGATTGAATCAAGGCAGTTATTTTTACTTTATTTATAATTCCAGGCAAAAGTTTGGACACACATTCAATATTTTTTTTTTTCCTACATTGTATATTAATACTGAAGTCATTCAGACTATGAAGGAACACATAAGGAATCATGTAGTAAACTTAAAAGTGTTAAACAAACCAAAATATGTTTAGAGTTTAGATTCTTCAAAGTAGACACACAACTGATGTCTCAAACACATTAAGAGAAGAAATGCAAGTAATTAATGCTTGACAAGGCACAGCTGTTAAGTGAAAGCCATTCCAGGTGACTACCTCATAAAGCTGACTGAGAAAATGCCAAGAAAGCTGCCATCTAAGCAAGAGGTGCCTACTTTGAAGAATTTAAACTATAACATATATTCTGGTTGAACACTTTCTTGTTTACTACATAATTTCATATGTATTTCTTCATAATTTGGATGACTTTAGTATTAATCTACAATGCAGACCATTTTTAAACAATGAAAAAATAGTGAATGTCCAGAAGGTGTGTCCAAATTTTTGACTGGTACAGCATTATTCTTGAGTACAGATCCATTCAAACAGGTGTTTCTGGTGAAGTGTACCACTAATCCAAAAGTGGTGCAGAATATATCAAGATCAAGATTTAATAACCATATATGAAAAAATACATGTAGCAGCTAATGGAAGAATTTGGAATAAAATGAACAATAATTTATTTATGGTCTCCATGATATAATAATAATAATAATAATAATAATAATAATAATAATAATAATTATTATTATTATTATTATTATTATTATTTATTATATCATGGAGACCATACATTTTATTTGTTATTATTATTTCATCTTAAATAATTACATAAAGTTGTATAAATCTCTATTGCCAAATCTTCTGGAAAATTGTGTTTAACTATTAGACATGTGCTTACTACACATTATATGTTGATATGAAAGTGGACAAAAAATGACCTCAAATTAAACTATGACCAGCCTCAGTAAAACGACTTATCTGTTTCTTTCTCTTTTATTCTATCCTAAAACATCCTGTTTTAGCATTTTATAGTGAAAATCATGTCCTGTATGTGTAAGCGAGTGTTGTGATTGTTTAGCTTTTTGCTGCTTTTCCTTTTCAGCTCGAGCGCCTCCCTCACTCCTCTCCACCTCTTTCCTTTCCTCTCACTATCTCGCCTCCACTTATTTACTTACTACCCGTATTCCGGCAGGTCCGGTAAGTAGTATCTCGACTTCTGCTCTGTGATTGGCCACGAGTTATTCCTCACAAGATGAACGAATATAGGCGTTAGACCAGTCGACCAATCCCAGCGTTGGAGGGCGGAGCTTGTTGGAATACGGGTGTGAAACAAAAACACGCCGCCTTGTGCCGTCCAGCCTCCGGATCATCGCCAATTCCTCACATTCCAGCCTTCAAGCAGCTCCGTCTACGGGGACGAAATACTACGGCATTCCGCTCACATTTTACCCTTTAAATAAGGAGGACTTCGCCAGAATTAGCTGCCCATGCCGCTGTCTTTTGAGAGGTAAGTGAGTTTTTGAAATGTCCTCCAAGTCTGGAGGCTTTTTTTCCAAACATGTAACATTTTTCACATAAGTTCAGATCTGACAACAAAACTCACACTGACGGAGTCCGGCTGAAGCAGCACTGACAGCTGTGGACGGGGATTCAGTTCATCAAATTATCTGTACTTACAGGCAAATATTTGACATTTCTGAAATAGTTTTCCTCAGAATTCATCTGAATCTCTTTCCCTCAGTGCTGTGTGGAGAGACTTCCTGCGTCCAGGCCGGAACTTTTTAAACAGACTAACTTTAGTCTGATATAGTCACTTACAGAGCAGCTCTGCATACGAGCCGTCAGTGTTACACCTCACATTTCAGTACAGGCACTACACGTCTCTGTACTGTCACAGCTCTTTATATGTCTGTTAACAGGCCTCCACTCACATTAGCAGGGTTAAGTTATTATGGGTAATAATAATAATATGTAGAAGAAGAAAATATTTCTTTGTCTTTGCTAAGCACTACTACTTCTCACTATGATTTGCATGGGGAATAACTTGGACAAACTTTATTGTCAATATATATATATATATATATATATATATATATATATATATATATATATATATATATATATATATATATATATATAGTACCAGTCAAAAGTTTGGACACCTTCTGGACATTCAGTCTTTTTTCATTATTTAAAAATGTTCTGCATTGTAGATAATACTAAAGTCATCCAAACTATGAAGAAATACATACGTAATTATTTAGTAAACAAACAAGTGTTGCACAAACCAGAATATGTTTATATTTTACATTCTTCAAAGTAGGCACCTCTTGCCTAGATGCCAGCTTTTTTGGCATTTTCTAGTCAGCTTTATGAGGTAGTCACCTGGAAAAACTTTGAATGAGAAGGTGTGTCCAAACTTTTGACAGGCTGCAGAGAAATGCTATAAAGTAGTGAGAGATGTGTAAAAAATATTTGTATATTTTTTGTTAATGAGAGGTAGTATGGAAAGTGCATACAAGAACATAATAAGGGAATAACATCAGTTATTAAAAATTATTGTTCTTATATTGTAATTACAAAATAAATAACAGCACCAGAAATAAAATATGACTAAAAATTCTACATGAAAAATTAGTCAACTAGTCTTGAAGACCAGGTAATGTACACATACAGATTCACTTCAGTTATGATTTATATGGCCTCCTTGAATTTTTTGAAGTATTGAAGTATTTCTCCCAGAAAACTGTTGCAATTACACGTTTTGTTATACACATGTTTATTTCCTTTGTGTGTATTGGAACAACACAAAAATTAGGAAAAAAGGCAAATTTGACATAATTTTGTCTGGCCCATTTTTGGAGTTTTGTGTGAAATTGTCAAATGTTGCAATACACACAAAGGAAATAAACATGTGCATAACAAAACATGTGTAATTGCAATAATTTTCTGGAAAAAATTCAGGGGTGTCAACACTTTCGGCCATGACTGTGTATATACACACACATATATATATATATATATATATATATATATATATATATATATATACATTCAAGAATTCATTATTATACTGTAGCATTTTACAGAGGTGTGTTGTTCTTCTGCAGTATCACTTTGTCTGATGAGACAAACAGACAGAGAAGGGATGAGAGAGGCTCAGAGCTGAATGTATTTTAGTGGAATGCATTATGCTTTACTGGGGGGGGGTGTCTACTGGGGCAACAGGTGGAATGAAAGCGACGGTTCACTGAGGAGAATACCGGATAGTCCACGCACCTGCTGGAGGCTTTACTTTATGGACAAGGCCAGGTTGCTTGTTTTAGTGCATTTGGACAGCACTGTAGAGCCACAGCACACTTATCATATCCAAAGACTGATGTATGGTGTGCTTATGTATACATTTTCTTTTATTTACTGTTAATCATTCCTTGACTGGCTCATAACAATCTACATAAAATGTTATTATCATTGCATGTAATTGTGTTGACCTTGCTCTGTTGAAGTTGATTGGTTCCTTGGAGAATATAGTGCTGCATCAGTCTACTCTTGAGCCCATGCTTGGCATGTCAGTTTACTGGATGTATCAGTGTGTGTGTGTGTGTGTAAACCCAAATCTAAATGTCAGCACATGTGTTAACCCACAGGGACTGGAAAGAGACAACATGTCAGCCTGTCAACATCCAATGACCATTGTGTATGTTATTATACATGCTTAGAAAAAAAGGCACTGGACGGTCACTGGTGCAGTACTTGTCCTGTTTCTGAGGTGAAGAACTGAAGGTATGTCTTCAGTACCTTTAGATAGAGAACATCATTGTACCAGATTGTGTTATAATTTGTTTATTTTAAGTTTTATTGACTCCACTCACCCTGTCCTGTCTCCAGATTTTAAGAGTGATTGATAAGATATGATATATGATACAATGTGATATGATATGAAATTATATGATGTGGTATGAAGTGGGTCGGTACAGTGGCTCTGTGGTTAGCACACTCGCCTCTCAGCACTGAGGTCTTGGGTTCAAGTCCCCATCTGGGTGGAGTTACCATGTTCTCCCCGTGTCTGTGTGGGTTTCCTCCGGGGTCGTGGAGGTCAGGTCAATTCAGCACTCTAAATTGCCATTTGTGTGTGTCAGTGTGTGTACCCAGCGATGGATTACCACCCTGTCTTGGGCTTCACTAGGATATTCAGCAATGCAATGTGCCCACTGAGGGGGTAGGGGACTCACTGAAAATGGTCAGAAGGTTCAAAGCACACAATACAGTGTTTGCTTGGTGGCTCAGTTTGTATATTATAGGCTTCTGTGATAACACTATTGTAAAGACCAGTGTTCCAAAATATTTTGAAAGTTACACTATGCAGTGTGTCAATAACATTTTACATGAGTATCAGGCATGGGCAGTTGGTCTGTCCTCAGCTGAGTTCGGGAGCAGTGGTCAGGGTCACTTATAGAGTAAACTGGATGAGGCACTGCACGCCTGCCTGTCATGAGAGGGGCTCACACGAGTCAAGAAAAACTGACAGCCTGAGCTGCTATGATGCGAACTATAACTATATATTTCTGCAATTAATCTCATTAGCAACAACAGCTGTTTGTATTTTCTATATTTTACATTATTCTTAGATTTTGCTAACACTGAGTGAAGATCTGATTATTTCAGCACAACACTCTGAGGGTTTGGTCATTTCTCAATGGAGGTGATGTCCATTTCATCTGTGTATCCTACTATGTGTGTGTTATAAAAGAATTTCACTAGAGATCAGTCCAATTAAGTAAGACGTGATAACCAATAATTAATAACTGATTGTTGCAGATACTGATATCATAGCAATAATTTGTACACACCGTGTTAATGTAAATAATGAAATGTAATGTAAAATTCACACTATGTTATTGCCATCAGCGGCCATTACAGGGAGTGGGCAAAGTAATGAGCAGATTTTGGAGTCTAGAAGAAGAAAATTCCCACTGTACAAGCTAAAAATAGGACACAATTACTATCAGGCATAATTTCAGTATTGGGCCAATACCAATAATATAGTTTTTCCATGTAAGAACAAATAATGTGAACAATGCCCAAACATTATGCATCCCACCACTCTGAACAGACCACCTGCAGTCTGATCTACTGTTTGTACAAATAAACCTGAGTATGATTATAGATGTTCAGCCTGAGTTTATGTGGAGATCTGTATCAGGCTCGTTGTCTCTTATTCTAGCCTTATATGGCCCTGGACCTGCAAAACTGGAAGTGAACCTTGTTATATATGGACAATTGTCATTAATGTCCTATACAGTTACAGTACATCCACCAACACACATTACACACATTATATCATTTAAAGTTGTCAGACTTAATTCAGTACTTAACTGCATATTTTAGCTTAGGGACATTGAAGTTAGATGTTCTACCTGAGTTCTCCTTACAACGTTGAGTCAAGCTGCATGGCCTTCCTGTGTTATCCCACTTTACAAACCCAGACAGATTAAAGTGAATCTTGTGCAGCTGAGTTTCAACATATGTGTTTCAACATGAGCATGTGTGGAGCCAGCTGAGGAGGATTATGTGTAGTATCAGTGTAGGAACTGGGGGGCTTTGGAGGGAGGGGGGAGAGAAAGAGAGGGGTGTGGCTCTGATTATGTGCTTATGACAGTTAACCCTGCCCTTTCACACCTCAACTAATGGTTTATCGCAGGTTGGGCAGGTCTGGGTCACATGATGGTCTATATAAACCATTCCACGCTTGTCTGTATACAACAGCATTACACATGCTATTCATCTTTAACATGTTTCACTTTACTGAGTATGTCACTACAGATGCTGAATGATACATATGACAATAACTTTTTCAGTCCACCTTTGTGTTCAGTCAATCCCCTCATAACTCAGAGTTAAAGCACTAAATAACTCCAGCATGAAGAAGCCACAGCCATCTGCTTCTCTGGTTTTATAATTATTGAAAACCCTCATGGGTTTATTCCAACCACAAAAACTAATCCAGAGCAGATCCAGCCTGAGTGGGTTTAGGAGATAGTTAGCGTTCTGAACCTTCAGTGTAAGAGGGTTTATTCCTGTGATAATAATGTTATTGTTATATGTGCATGAAAAGAATATACTGCATTAGACTACCTGTAATGCTTGTGGTCAGGCAATGGGAATACAGACCAGTTCTGTAGATGTAGGGACAGTTTGCTGGTCCTCACAAGGAAACATGCTGTCTTTACCCCCAAAACAACTTTCCTGCAAAAAATAAAACAGCCGAAGTTTAAAGTTTAGATTTAGGTTTAGGTGTAGATGTAAGGCTGCATTTTGGTTACTACAGTTAAGGTTAATTTTAGGTTTATGTGTAGGTGTGAAACTGTATTTTGGTTATTGAGGTTAGGGTTTAGGGTTAGGTTGAGGTGTAGGTGTGAAACTGTATTTTCGTTACTGAGTTTAAAGTTTAGGGTTAGGTTTAGGCTTAGTTGTAAAATTGTCTTTTGGTTACTGTGGTTAAGGTTAGGGTTAGATTTAGGTGTAAAACTGCCTTTTGGTTACTGTGGTAAAAGTTTAGGGTTAGGTTTAGGTTTAGGTGTAGGTGTAAAACTGCCTTTTTGTTACTGAGGTTAAGGTTTACGGTTAGATTTAGGTTTAGATTTAGGTGTAAAATTGTGTTTTGGTTACTGTGGTTAAGGTTAGTTGTAGGTTTAGATTTACTGTAGGTGTAAAACTGCCTTTTGGTTACTGTGGTAAAAGTTTAGGGTTAGGTTTAGGTTTAGGTGTAGGTGTAAAACTGCCTTTTGGTTACTGAGGTTAAGGTTTAGGATTAGATTTAGGTTTAGATTTAGGTGCAAAATTGTGTTTTGGTTACTGTGGTTAAGGTTTAGGGTTAGATTTAGGTTTAGATTTAGGTGTAAAATTGTCTTTTGGTTACTGTGGTTAAGGTTTAGAGTTAGATGTAGGTTATCTGTGGTAGGAAATGTGTTTTTATATTTTTATGTGTGGTCCTCACTCAGTAGCGGCTGGGTTCATGTTGTATTTGCTCTGTTATGTTAATGAATATGTAATTCACATCACTGCAAATACTGTTTTATGTTCTAGTTTGTAGGTAAACATGCTGTTCTATGTCATTTTAAATGTTGAAATCTGTAATTTGAAGAAAACTGATTATTTCTTAGTGCTGTAATGGATTTCTTACACATGTGTAGTATATCTATGTTTAATCTTTAGCAATGTAACGTTATAGGTAGATTAGAAGATAACATTTTTGAAAAGTATGTGAAGAAATGTTGAAAAAATGTCAGAAAGGAACTCATTCACAGAAACAAAAAAAAACCTATGGAATTCTGGGAAGCTCCACCCCCAAAACATTTATATGTAAGACTTGAGTTTCAGAAATGTGAGAACTGTTCACAGGTGATAACTGACAGTCAGTAAAGCTCTGCTTAACTACAATAATTGGAGTCTGTTTAAATTCTAATCTAATTAAATTATGTTGACTGATAATATTGACGTTTTGGAAGTCAAAATCAGAGTCAGTACCAAAATGTTAATATCGGCTGGGCCTGAAGACAGTGTTGTGTATAAACCTCTGTTGTTCTAAAAGTGATCCTGTCTGTTGCAGTGATTCTAGATTAGGAGTGTGAGGAAGCTGGTGCTTTGAGGGCTCAGAGGAAAGAGAGCGGCTGAATCACACAGACATGACGCGCTGTACACTCAGTAACCCTCCTTTTCCCGTACACGCACACACACACACACACACACACACACACACACACACACACACGTCATGTCCACCACAGCTTTGTCAAAGCGTTGTTTAATTTCAGAACTGATTCAAACACAAACTCTGACACACACCTCACTACTCTCAGACCTTTCAGTGACCTCTTCAGTCTGTATGTCAGAGAGAGAGAAAGAGAGAGAGCATGAAAGAAGAGAGAGGGTAGAGAAAGATAGATTGAGAGAAAAAGAGGCAAAGAGGAGAAAGAGTGAGCACCAAAGGAGAAAGAGGTAAAGAAGATAAACAGAGAGAGAGAGAGAGAGAGAGAGAGTAGAGAAAGAACGGGAGGGAGTGAAAGAGAAATAAAAAGACATAAAGACAATGTGAGAGGTGTTTTACAGAAATCTTGTAATTGAGTGTTGATGTAAGTGTAATAATTTGGTAAAGAATGAAGATGAACGTGACCCATTATTACAGTTCTACTGAATGTGAAAGAATCTTATAATAAAAGTGACTGAAAATATTAAAGATCAATATGGTAATAAACTGATCAATTAAAATGGACTTAATTCAGAGCTTACATAGCCAGAAACAAGGAGAACTTCCTGTGGTTTTATGATACTTTGCGTGTCAATTATTCAAACACAGAATCACTATGTATCAGTCAGCAGTGTCTTACACAAGAGTTCTCAACAACACTACCAACTAATGCTTTCACAAGTGTCTTAAGTGCTGTGAACTGACACTGCTTTCTTACATTTTAGAGATACGAGTTTAATTTGTTCTGTGACGGAGCTCATAACTCAATTTGATTGTATATCACATTAAATTTCCCGGTGAAAATGAATTGAAATGCTATTAATCCATTTCAGCTTCCCAAAAACCACACCAAATTTGTTGTGTTTTTAAATAAGAAAAAAAATGTGTCATAGATAGCAAAGTATAAAAAATAACAATACAGAATAAAAGAGAATGTAAATAAATAAACTGGTTTTATTAAGTGTATTTACCTTGAAGATCAGATGAAGATGCTGGTGGAGGAGATTGGCGGGGAAACTGGGGGAGTTTTTAATTTCATGTTCTATCCTTTATGTTAATCAGTACACACTTAATGCTACCATTTACTGCGAAATTTAGCTTAAACACTATGCTACACTTTTTCACTAAACTTAATTGCTACTTTAAAAAAAAAATCACTTCACTTAATGTTTTTTTCACTTCTTCTTTACTTTTTTTTTTTTTGCCTTTTTAATTTATTATTTATTTATTAATTAATTAATTTATTTTTATTTTTTTACACTTTCCTCACTTTCACTTGCAGGGCGTTTCAATAAAATCCTGTCTAAGAAGGGTTGTTTTTTCTTCCCTTTCAAAATGTTTAAAAAATGAGTGACGCAAGTGTTACACAGCACCAACACACAACCTCTTCTTCTCAGCACTGCTCTTGGCACTCACTCACGCTCGCTAGTGATTCCTAGTGGTGGGTGGCGAAAGTTTGCTCGCTCGTAACTCAGCTCTCTGGTTGCATTATAAAGCGAAAAATCTACCTAGCAACAACGCGTATATTGAAAAATTTGTAAGTTGATTCACTTGGAAGTCAAGGTTCCACTGTACTGTAAATTTCAAAAGTATTGAAATTCCTTAATACCGTCAATTTAATCTGCATTAACACCAACAACAAGCAAGAAAATGATTCAAAGTATGGAGATTATTAGAGTAGATTTAGCTAGGTTTCACTGTTTGCCTCATCTTTTCTTAGAGATTTTTAAACTGATCCTTATTCAGGCATCAAGTGGAGCCTCTCTACCCAAACAGCAGAAGAAGCCATTAGCAGCTTTACTTCAACCCTCACAGTCTGCTTGGTTTAATTGCAAGCATTGTGTCATTTACATCATCAGCCAGCTCTAAAGCACTTTAGATTTTATCAGACTGATCAGATTTTGAGGTGGGCAGCCCATAATAATCCCAGCACAAAGAAGGCTGTCTGGCTGTTAAGTGTTTCTCAGTCTGTTTACATGGTAACATGCGAGGTGTCACCCCATGTGTTATATTCTCCCTTCCTAATTAAATTTTTCATCTGAGGTGCTTTTTCCAAGTAGGATTAGCACATCTCTGGATATATGTGATGAACTTGCAGCAGATGTAATCCTTCTATCAAATCCTGTTCACGTGACTGTGACGTACTCCAGCCTTCTCCAGAGTATTTCCCATCTCATATTTCCAGGGTTCTTCCACTACTCAGGACTTCACTAATGGTTTTAGTTTAGTACAATACAAACTTAGTTCAGTCTGGAGTAGTCGCTCTTTTGTTTACATTTCAGTTACATCATTTTTGTGTGCAAATATATGATTAATTACACTAGTGAATGATTCATATTTGCATTAACTTTGCATTCTGTTTGTACAGTAATATCAAAAATGATTTACTCTGTAAAATGCTTTTATTATTAATTCTTGCTTTTTTTGTTTTTTTTATCCTCAGGATCAATCACCTCATCTTTCTGGCCACGTGAAGCCTTTTCTGTCAGTAGTCACTCGACCCCTTGTAACCCAGCCCTCCATCATAGCTGCCCGGTACCCCCCACCTGCCACCACCCTGTCTGCGGAGTGGGTATCAGCCCCCTCTCCAGGGGGCGCCAGTGAGGAGCTGAGCGAAGCCTTGGACAAGCCTCTGGAGAACGATGCTGAAGGTGTGTGGAGCCCAGACATCGAGCAGAGCTTCCAGGAGGCCTTGGCCATCTACCCACCCTGTGGCCGGCGTAAGATCATCCTCTCAGATGAGGGCAAGATGTACGGTACGCCTCACTGTCCCACCTTTTTCTTTTCTTCCTGTTCTTCTTGGGCTTGTTACAGGGGGTGAGCTGGTCCTGCAGAGCATCTGGTATACTGAATATACCCATTTGATCATGGGTTATGTTCATCCATCATTTCAGGTTTGCCCACCTGCAGGCTACAGTTAGTGCACTTAGTGATTTCTCTTCTACATTTGATCCAACTCATCAGTTATTTAGCAAGTTTAGTAAGAAAATCAATAGGTGGTTAAATTTTGCACTTCACAATTCATTTTGACTGTTTTGTCATAGAATCGCATTACTAATTCAAGGCATCACAGCATAAAACTAATCGAGCAAAAAAAAAGAGACTATGAAAACATCTTTATTGATCTCTGCTCTTCATAACACTCTTACTATTATTCTGTATTTTCTGGGTGGAGGAGTGACGGAGTTGTGGGTGGTGCTTATTGCTGCCGGAGATGCATCGAGATGCTTTGGCCTCACACTACAAATACGATGTGGTCAAAGGTGTCCCTGACCACCTCTGAATGTGGAGTGATCAGATTACAATGTATCCTCGAGGTGCATTGTATGCTGTTTATACTTGTACTTGGTGCTGGTCATTTATGACCGGATCCCCCAGGACTCATGTTAATGCCAGGTATGAATGGCTTGATGTTGATAGACCAATTTAAAAGAAGATACGATCATTTAAAAAAAAAACATATTTACATACCTGTAAAGGTAGCAAGGTGGGAGGGGTGAGATGTCCATGAGGAAGCCTTCAGACATGTTCATTATGATAGCCTGAGGCATTTTTACAACCTTATACATTACCAACCTGTGCAGGAACACAGCTGCTTAACCTGTTTTACCTTTTATCTGCCACCTTTTCCTTTGATTATCACTTTTCCTATTACTGTCTGGTCAGTCAGCTTTGCTTTCCAGTGATGGGACCAAATTTTATTTAATTTCACTACAGCTTCCATAAAACTGTAAACAAACATGAATCATAATGATTTTTTGGCATCTCAGGCTAGCATGCCAAACAGCCAATTTACAATGCTTTTCTTCATATGAGCTATACATAGCAGAGCTAGCATATGTGTATCTCTTGCTATAAATGTCTCTATGCCTGTTGGAGTTGTCGATAGATGGGCTGATAACAGATGGCTCGCTGATGGACAGTCGTAGTTTGATAAGGGTTGATGGCTAGGTGGATGGAGGGATGGACAGAAGGTGGAGAGGTGGAGAGAGAGGATGTGTAGAGAGACATATGCCAGGGTTCTCATCAAACACAGTCTGTCATCATGCACTGGACTAGACATTAGCTGAGGCCTGCCATAAAAGCTTCTGTGAGTCCACAAAGCCGGCTGGAGGACTGGGGGCAGGTGTCAAATACTGAGGCAGGGCATGGGGAGGGGGGCTGTTGGGGGTTGTTTGGGGTAGTTCCACTGGCCCCTTCCTCCCTGGGGGGTGTGTGGTGCGAATGGGCAGTGGGTTGGGAACGTCATGGTGAGTGGAATGGCATGTGCTCGCACTGAGCTTGGAGTTCAAGGCAACATGGCTGTAACTGGAAACCAGAATAGACGTTTACCCTTTGAGTGTGTGATGATGGGGGGGGAGTATAGAGGGAGAGAGAGACAGATAAACATCAGGGGAAGAGAGCCAGTCTTGGGCTCTGCACCTGTTCTCTGTCCTCTGTCTGTCCCACCTCCATACCCTGAACACTCACAAGCCTGAACTGTCTGCCTGTTAGTCACTCAGTCTGTGTGTGTGACTTTCAGGTCACCTACAGCGTCTTTCTCGTCTACCCCCTCAGTTGTGCAAACATTACTAGTCTTAGAGAGAGAGATACAGACTGAAAGCTAGCACAACCTCTCCCTTTACCTCAAATGTACTTGATCAGCTGAAGCATGTTTGGACTCAGAAATGTCCCTTTTCTGTTTTGCGCTGGAGCTTCGAGGCTGATGTTACTGGCATGTAATGGAAGCTCATATCTGAACAATTAGTATCATTCACAATGCATGTCTAAATAATCACATACCTGCCTCAAACTGTGTTGAGTTGTTAATTGTTTGTAAATAATCTTGTTTATGTGGTTTTTGATGTGGTATGATGGGGTGGACAATTTGACAGTTTGAAATAAATTTGTTACCATGATAAATTATGTCATGATATTCTTTTTAGAATACGTTGTTGGTATTATGGTTGCCCCAGAGACAATCCTGACATATTTTTATTAGGCTTGTACTTGAGTATTGCAATATTATATCTTGTGACGCTATATTGATTCTCAGTATGTGAGTAATGACTTTAAAATAGCTTCATAATCATGTACAGATCAAAATAATATGACTTAGATATTGTCATTCAATATTAATCTATAACAATTATAAGCAATATATTGCAATTATTTGAAGTAAGCTGCCTTGACACTTGATAACTAGGCGTGTAAGGAAAAATCAGTGCTACATAATCACTATATTATGTTTAATTAAACACAATTTTTATTTTTAATTAATAGTTTACATTTAAGATTGGTGGCAAACAGTGTTTCACCATTAGGCTCTTCCACACCAATGAAAACAAGAAGCGTAAGGACGCACCGCTAATATTAATATTAGCAAAAAAACAAAACAAAACTCACAATATAGAGTAACTGTTGAATCATAAACCCCGTATCATTTTACATAATATGTCATTAGATTCTTGCCATTAAACAGGCCTAGTTTTTATGAATCAGCTTTAAGGTGGATTCAGTAAAAGTCTATTGTTTCTTTCTTTGTGCTCTTATTTGTGCTACTGTCACAGCAGTTCTGCCATAAAAATTCAGGAAAGGGTTTTAGCAGAGAGATTAATTATTGGGGTCTTTGCAGCATTCATTCTAGAGCAGATACTTCTGGATAGATGGATGGCATGAGCGGAGCCACCCCCCTGCAATCGATAGAGCAGAAACAAAATGCTTCCTTTTAAAGTTGAGTAGTATCTTGTGATCGGCCAGGAAGCCTAATGAATGAGTGACATAGTACTGGCTTAGGTAAGAACTGATGAGCACCAAAGCATTTGAGCTTTATTGTAGATCTTTTACTTCCGCTTTCATTTCCATAAATGGCCATTATACATATCTGATATTTCAGAAATCAAAAAAGCAGTCCAAACATCACCAGTGAGGAGCTGCTCTGAATGATGTAGGCTAGCCCTCTGTCTGGTAATGTAGAGCTATATACAGCCTGTGGTGTATACTTGTATTGGTTTCACACAACAGTATGGATTTTTAGGTTGAATTTAGTGATACCTCAATGTAAAGACAGCCCAGTGCTGAACCAGTTACTAAATTTCATGTTTTTAGACTGAGACAGCCCACAAAAATTGATTGGTTGACATTTTTCATGCCAGACATGCAAAAATATGTCTAAAAACACTGAAAAAGTGATTTTCCCATTATATGTTCCTTTTAAGTGAGTGTGTGACTGTGTTTATTTGTAGATGGTTGTGTATGTTATTGCACAAATTCTTAAGTATTTGAACATACCAGTAACTTACATGGTCAAATAAAGCCTGATTCTGATAGTTATACTTCAACACATGAGTGCATTTATTGTGTTATTTATATTTTAAAACCACAACTGCAAGTTCGTGCTGATTCCAACCATGACATTTGTAATCATCCCTAGTTTTGGTTTGTGTAAGTGTTCAGTCCAGAAGTTTCATTAGTGTTATTGATGTGAAGTTAAATACTGAGAAATTGCACTACCAGCATTTGTAAAATATTGTGCAAGTGCATTTTGTCGCCCAGCACTATTTGGAGGGACCCAAACAGAACTTTCATTCATCACAAGAACTGTCTGTATTGAAAGAATTTGGAGTAATGATACAGAAGACTCGCTGCATTGTGCAGTGCAGACAGTGCCATTAAAGCGTGGCTGTTATTCCCACCCTGTGCACTGTTGACTCTGCTGGAGAGGCAGATGCAGACGAGGCATATCAACTGTAAAAATCCATGCAAATCTGACCACATTCCTCTGCTAGTCCAGCAGCAGAGGTTGCATTTTTTTTTTGAGGAAAAGTCTTCATCCTTTTCCTCAAACATTTGTGGCATTTTTTCCCACAATTCCTCACATAACCATTGGCCATTATGCTCCTCTGTCGTTTGAGTTATTATCTCATTAAGTGCGGCAGCGTCATGGAGATTGTCTCGCTCTTGGTGCAGCAGGCTAAAATTTGACAGGCTTTGCCAATGAAAACATTTCTTGGCTTCCATTGCTGCTGCGCTGTAATACCTTCACCCTCCGCTCTCTCGCCCTGCCCGTAAAATTACACACCCAACTGCTGAGAGGAAACACATTTACCATGGCTTAACGGCTCCCAATCATCCAGCAGCAAGATAAGTAAATAATGGACCTCTTCACCTGTCACAGACCTGTTACAGCAGAGTGCTGGGATGGACGTGTGGTGACAGCGAAAGTGAAAGTGCTCTAAAGCAGCCATTGGAAGATAAAGTCAGCCTCGCTGCATCACATGATGAAGTGTTTTACAAATGAAAGAACATTACTGATGTGACATTGATTGACATGTAGAGAGCATCACTGTGATCCTCCAGAGCATATGTTTAGCTTAACATTTTTTATTTGAGCTAATTAGTTTTCAGAGAGAGAGAGAGAGAGAGAGAGAGAGAGAGAGAGAGAGAGAGAGAGAGAGAGAGA
>BRDA01052362.1:0-26713 GCA_036984385.1 Crenuchus spilurus | reverse complement strand
TCTGTGCCATTACTGACTTTGTAATGAGGAAAGTGCTCTTCAAATTAAGTGAGAGAAACTGATATGAAGCTCAGTCTGGCCTGGCTGTTTAGAATAACAGTCACATGGCTTCTTCATCAAACGTGGACATCATTAAGGACCATTTAAATGAGTTTATTACAGACTCAAAGTTCAAACTCAGTTTTCATTTCATTGCACAACAGTTTGGCAGCATTTTGCATGGATGGTAGTCTGGAAAAATCAAATGCAATATAAAAATGCACAATGTAAACAATATAGTCTTATGTAAAAGTTTGTGCTTCTACAATTTATTGAATTTCTAAGTGAAAATATGTAGAGATACACCAATATGTAATTTTCACATCTGATATGATCACTACAATAGTCACTACTAAAAATATTCACATACGTTCTCTATTGCACCCAACCAAACTAATTGCCTCTCTTTACTGTTTTCTGAAGAAATGGTGGCCAATGATGGAAGCTGTAGACTTTATCTACAGCTGCCAACCTCAGATCCTCACCATTACCACCACCATCAGTAAAACTGAATCTGAATGGATGCTTGTTAGCAACTACCAGATTGATGCTACCTGTCTGATGAACTGTATTGTGGCCCCATTATTATTACTATTTTACACTATAGCATAATGTTAGACTAAACTGATGATACTGTATATTCCTATCAGTAGTCTGATCAGAGGAGGATGGATTCCCTTTGTGAGTCCTGGTTCCTCCAAAGGATTCTTCCTCCTGCCTTGAGGGAGTTTTTCCTTGCCACTGTCACCTTCAGCTTACTCGCATCGGGTCTTTTTTTTTCTTTATTCTAATTAACTGTTTCTAATTATTAAAGCTGCATTGTGACAACGTCAGTTTTAAAAGGCACTATATAAATACATTTTGATTGATTTATTGATATGATGATCAATAATTACAAACTGATTGTATTGCTTGGCACCTACACTCTGACCTCTGTGTTTACTCCTCTTTGTGAACAATATGTTCCTAAAACCAGCTGCTCATAGCAATTCCACACTCCCAGTTTAGGTTTAAGGGTGATCAGGCTTTTGCTATGGCTGTACCTTCACTTTGAATGATCACTGTCATATATACAGTCACATCAGGATACTATGACCACCCCTTGTTTGGAATGAATTTTACCAGGGTTGGCACAGATGCCATGTGACAGGGTTTGCTGAATGTATAAATATGTGAGCACACCACTCAGTTGTAGCAGAGTGCAAAATTATTGTTATGGACAAAGAGCGTTATGTGGCTGATGTCCAAAAGGGCATGATAACAGATTACCAGGTGAAGGGCATCTCAGCATCTCGGAAACCACTAATTTTTTGAGATCTTGTAGACCTGCTTTAGTGAAGGTGAACTACGAATGGACTACTCAACTCAACTCAACTTTATTTATATAGCACTTTAAAAGCCACATGAGCTGAGCCAAAGTGCTGCACAGATGGGGAAAACAAAATCTAAAAATCTATCAAAAATGCAATAAAAGCTAGATCTCAGCAAAAGTAATAGAAATAGAAAAACCATAAATGACTAAAATACTACTAAAATAAGATAAAATAAAATAGAATAAAATAAATAAAAGTCTCACGCTGGGTGGAAAGCCAAAGAATAAAAATGAGTTTTATGACGAGCTTTAAAAATGGACAGTGATGAGGCCTGTCTAATATGTATCGGAAGGTTATTCCATAATTTCAGTGCTCATACATTGAGAACCTCCCAATAGCATAACAGTGGTGTCCTACAGGCCATTAATGCCAGAGGGGAACAACAACAGATGAGCTACTGTCTCTAACTTTACATCTACAAGGTTGAACAACAAGGTAGGTATTCCTAATAAAGTGGACATTGAGCTAGCATAGTGTTTATAATCTCCAACAGCTCTGATCCATTTGTGCACACACTAACATATCACCACCACATCAATGTCTCTGTAGTGATGAAAATGACCCTAACCATATAATATCTGCTCTGTGGGGGTCCTTGTCACTAAAGAACAGGTGAAAGGAGCTTAATAAAGTATACAGAGAAACAGATGGACTACAGTCTGTAATAGAGGAACTGCAAAGTGCACCTGTATGATCAGTGGAGCTGATAAAATGGGCTGTAAATGTAGATACAAGGATAATTTAGTGGCTGGTCAACATATATTCACATTTCCAGAAGAAAGGAACAGATGTATATTTAACTTAACTTTTTAAAACAGTAAAATCAATATAAAAATCAGGACAGGGTGAGTGGAGTCAATGCGTACATTCATTACAATACAATTTGCTTCAATGCTCTTTAGCTAAAGTGCTAAGGATCTGGATCCTAGTGGTAAGGATCTGGTCTTGTGACCAGAAGGTCGCTGGTTCGATCCCCAGACAGGACATGACTGAAGTGCCCTTGAGCAAGGCACTTAACCCCCTAACTGCTCCCTGGGCACTGGTGGATAAGGGCTGCCCACCGCTTTGGGCACAAATTCTCACAGCCTAGTGTGTGTGTGTGTGTGTGTTTCACTGCACGAATGGGTTAAATACGGAGGTCAAATTCTGTTGTGTGAAAAATCACATTGGTAAATTGGTTGATCTTAATCTTAATCATAAGTTAGGTACTCAAAATTCTTAAAATGAGAAATATTACATATTTAGAAAATAGATCTGAGAGGGTTTCTGTGGTTAAGATATATTTTTCACTGTAGAACAATTGTGCTATTAGCATAATTGGTTTACTGTGAATAAATAACTGAATAATCATTACCACTCTAAATGTTCAAGTGAGGTCATTTGTCAATTTCCATTAAGATACAATGGCTTACATTGAGGCTAGTACACGGCTCAGTAATACTTGACAAGTAGCTTTAAAATAAAGGCACTAACAGCATTAAACTAATGTGATACCTTTTCCTATTGACAAAGCAATCACAGGCTTAAGTGCTGGAGCCTAACGTTAAGTAAATAACTTGTGTTCATTTGGTGGATAACAACATTAGTGCAAACGTCCCTTTTAAATTTGAGATCCGAAAGAGGTTCCAACAGTTGTTAAATATCTGCCCATTATTTCTATTACAACACTCTGAGACAATGTAACAGTGTGGTCAAATAGAGCTTTAAAAGTAAGCACACTTTAAATGAAGAAATGCACTTAAACCATCAGTCAGACTAAGAAGTTAGTGGAAGATGTCCAAGATAACATCAAGTAGGTACAGCCTGGGCAAAGGAGGTTTTAATGTGACGATCTCGGACTGGGCCAGAAGCGTGGCCCAGAAAGAAAATAAGACCTCTGCAAGGGTACAGAAATGGATTTCTGCTCTGCTTAATCATAATGTAATGCAACAAAGTCTTTCTTGCTACTTTCAACTTAATTAAGATAAGTCTTTGGTCATTTTCCACAGTTTTTACGGGGAGTAAAAATCCCTCCCTGGCTGTGGGATGTGGGCCAGATTCTAATCAGTTTAAAACTCCCACTCATGCAGAAATCTTGCAGCCAGTTAAGGTTTATTGTGCATTGTATTTCAAATAATGAAATCAATAGCAGCACGCCGGGGACTGGACGGCTGTAAAAACGTACGACGCAAGAGGGCTTCAAAATCAATACAACAGTGAACTTTATAGTGACTGTAAAAATTCAGCTTTGCAAATGCTGAATAAATCTCTTTTGTCTCAACAGACGCCAGAGAATCATCTAAAAATATATAAACTACTTTAAATGGGCAGTTCAACTGACTTGTGTCTGTATCTCCTGGTGGTAGAGGTATGTCAGCGTCTGTGCAGAAGTAACATTAGAAGCCTTTTTTTAATACCAGGTTGCAGCTGTGGACAGAGAGACAGATAAGAAAACCTGAAAGGCTCATTTTTTTGCCTGGTTAACAATAGGGCCAGTTGGGAGAAAGCTTCTACAGACTTTTCTTTCCAATTGAAACAGCCTTCACAAAACTAACTGGATCCCTTGATACCTGCAGTGACCCTGATCGTCTGTTTTTCCACCCCAAAGACATCGGATCCAATTACAAACCAGCAACGTGGCTCAGATTAACAAACCCTAACAGCTTTACCTGTCAACATGATTTCTGCACTGCCTGGGTCAGTGCCTTACAAGTATGTGCACTCACTGGCCACTTAATTAGGTACACATATCTTGTATCTACACTCATTGTCTATTTTATCAGCTCCACTGACCATATAAGTGCACTTTGTAGTTCTACAATTACAGACTGTAGTGCATCTGTTTCTCTGTATAATTTATTATCCCCCTGTTCTTCAGTGATCAGGATCATCACAGTATTATTTGCATTATCAGCACTGCAGTGACTCTGACATGGTGGTGGTGTGACAGTGTTTAACATCCATCCAGTCCTGCAACACATTCAGAAACGTTGAAATGGTAAAACATTTACAGCTTTGTAATATTGCCATTCCTTCAAAGATGTTTACCACGCAAGTGCTTCAGGTGGTATTTTGTCATATTCTTCCTGTAAACATTTCTTCCACAGCCAGGCCTTTGTAATGTGTGCAGCATGTGGTTTTGCATTGTCTTGTTGAAAAATACATGAACGTCCCTGGAAAAGACATGGTCTTGAAGGCAGCACATGTTGCTCTAAAATCTCAGTGCATATTCCATGACTTTTGCCAAGAGTATTCACAAAAACTCATACCATGACAGACCCGGGCTTTGAATTTTTTGCTTATATATTTTTGCCTTTTTGATTTTGGTCCTGAGCACACAGGACCAATGTCTTCGAAAATTATTTTTTAAGGAATACTGATTTGTCTGACTTGTCAGCACACATTTCCACTTTCTGATGGTTCATCCCATATTCCTCAGAGTGCAGAGACATCAAAACTGTTTCTGGACATGATTAACATAAGGTTCTTTTCTGCAGAGTAAAGTTTTAAGTGGTATTTGTGAATGTGACTCTGTATTGTAGTACTTGACGAAGGTTTGCCAAAGTAATCCTGTGTCCATGCAGTTATCTCAGCTATTGATAAATGATAGTTCTTGGTGCAGTTTTGTCTGATGGATCAGAGATCACAGGTGTGGATTGTGATCATCTTAGGATTGCACCCTTGCCCCTAATGCACTGAAATTCCTCCAGATTCCTTGAATTGTTTAATGATAGTATGGACTGTAGAGAGAAATAAATGCAAATTCCATCAAATTATCCGTTTGGTGACAAGATAGAGATCCTTTGCCCATCTTTGCTCCTCAAAGACTCAGCCAGATAAAACATTAAATATATTGGGTTCATACTGTCTTTATTGTATTATTATATTTTACTGCAAATAACAAGATACTACACGTGATACGTTTTACTCTACTAAAGGGATATAATAAATGAGTGAACATAGTGCAGATTATATAGTACTGTGTCTTAAAGGCTACATCTGACAGCTTCAAAACATTTGAATATGCTGAAAAAAAGCTCATTTGTGTTCAAAATTACATTTTAAAGATGTTCATATATTTTATATTCATTAAACATTAAGTGACATACTGCAAGATTTTTTAATGTTGATGCTATTTGAACAGTAACTTGCTCAAAATGAACTAATTAAATAATTTAATACTGGATTTCTAATTTTCATAATTCATACATTTTCTTAAAAATGTATTTTCATAAATGAGTTATAAAATCATCAGTGAAAGAAAAAAGGCTTAAAATATAATTTTAAATGTGATGAATATAAAAGGACAGTTTACCTTTTTGAATAAAATGATGAAACACAAATTGATGAAAAATGATGAAAAATAATGCTTTCCACTATGTTCCATTGTTTTGATATGACAAGTCTACCTAGACAATAAAGCTTTAAAAATGTTTATGAAGGTACGTGTCTATTGCAATTACAATCTTACACAGGTACTACTGAGCATCGCTCTTTTTAAAAGGTACTCTTTAAAGACTCATTATATATAGTGTTCTCAAGCCTGAAGCCTGAAGCTTTGCCATAGCTAAAAATAGCTGCTAAATTAGCTTAGTTAACTGATAATGCTTAGTGCTAACATTAGCAATGTAGGCACATAAAAGTGTTACATTCATTACTTATGATTATTCAAGGCAAACACTGGGAAGTGCTTATGACAGACTACTGTAGACATTTAAAAATATAAAGTTCCATAAAACTAATAGGATGGTGTAGAGGTTGTGGTTAATAATATCATGTGTACCACTGATGCACATTAGATATATTAAAAAACAAGCTTATATGTAAGTGTGTACATTCTCAGCACTATTAAAAGCATTCGTTTAAAATATATGTCTTTCTATATATAGGCAAATGTATCTGTAATGGCACATATTTGAAATAAAGCTAAGTTGTGCAAGTCTAGTGGCAAATGAGGCCAGAAATGGAAGCAATCTCTTAAATTTGGCATCTCAGAAATGAATCACTCAGATGTCAGTGGGCAGATCATCCAATTTTAGTAGGTCACGATTGCCTGGGGCTTATTGCCATGAATCTATTATTGGTTTACACCATGATATTAGTGCTTAATGTCTCACTAGAATGTGCAAACAGCTTAAAAATGGTCAGACAACTGCAATATTCATGACATATATGAATAAGATGAGTAAACCCTGGTGTTAAAGGTGTTTGACTGCCATGTGAATCATCACTGAGGGAGAAAAAGGAACCTTTCAAAAGGAGAAGGTTGAGTGAGTGAGTGAGAGAGAAATTTAAAAAGAGTGTGATCTGTGGGACAAGTGAGTGTGTGTGTGTGGGTGTGTGTGTCTGATGTACATGTGTGAGGGGAATGCAGCTGGCAGAAACAGGGCCAAGGGGAGAATCCATCAGTTTCGGTGGCGTGAAATGTGAAGAAGGGTAAGTGACCTCTATGATAACCCCATCACCAGGCTGTTGGCCCTGCCCGCTAACTATCACTGCTCTAAAGCCCGGCCGCCATCCAGCTCACTGCTATAGCCGAACATATCTTTATGGGACAGATGCCATATAAGTCAGCTATAATTCAGGTTCTGTCTTCACCATCTCCAGAACAGTGTTTTAGTGTAGAGCATTCCATTTTGAATGTTTTCATCCCAAGGGCTCAGCTGCACTCTTAGCCAGATTTACACTGTAATGGGAACACAGGGTAGAGGTTTGTTTAAAGTTTCTGCAATTGTACATCTGAAACGTTATTTTTCTTTATCTTGTTTAAGAATGAAACTCTCAATGTCTTTTGTTCTGAACATGTACACTGTGTATTGGCAAGAACCTGGCGATATGATACAAGAGTTCAATATATTGTGATATCATAAGCAACACGATGTATCGTCTAATGTTTTATGACAAGTGTTATAGTTACGACCCTACAAAATTCACTGGAAAGTGGATTCAACTTGAAGGAGACTTGACTGAAACAACAAAATCCCAAAAAACATGCAAGGGTCAAAAACCGTCAATAACTAGCAAAGCCAGGGGGATTCCAAAGAGTAGTCAACAAAAGCAAGAGGTCACAACACAGGGAGAATAAACAACAGGCAAACAGAAAAAGGGGTTAGGCACAAGTTCACATAAAAAAGTTCACAGACAGGATTGACACAAACAGAGATAACACTTGGTATGCACTGAATAACCGAGTCAATACTTTATAAGTGCTTAGTGGTTACAAATAGTATACAAGTCAGGTCAACAGGTGTGAAGAATTTGTACTCCAGCGATGCAGACCTCCTAGTGGATACATGATTGTTTGGTTGAGTCATGTGGCTGTGCAGAGCATTCTGGGAAATGGAGTCCATGAATTGTGTGTCAGAGGGTGGCGTGACAGTTAGCATAATTTCACAGAAATAGTGTCTCAAATGTAACAGTTACTGTTGTTAAATAATGTGTTAAGATGCTCTGTGATTGTTGATGCTCTGTAAATTGAAAGTCACGCTTGCTTTTTGTTGTAAATAGTTGTATAGTGCTTCATTAATCTCAGTTTTTAATATTTCTTAAAAGATATTTCTTCAATCTTCATTGAGCAGGTCTGGTTTTATGGGTTCTGTGTGTTTATAGGGTCAGTATGTTGATACAGCATCAAATGTAAAATAATTGTCAGGTCATATAGGTGATGTAATACCAAATACTGGCATTGTAAACATTTGTGAATAATACAGGCAAAGTCTGAAGTATTAAAGAATGGCCAAAAAAGCCTGACTTCCAAGTGTTAAACTGTTTCCCATATGCAGTGTTTGGCCTGAACTAAAACAAACTACTTTTACAGGGTTGCTCTGCCACTCTCTATATTCAGCTTTAAAGTCTATAAAATGTGCCGTTCGTCTAGCAAAATGCGCTAACAGCTTGGCACGCTCCTGCAGCCGTTATTACAGAGCGGGCAGAGCTTCTCATTTGAAAGATGGACTCCAGTAAATCACACATCTGTTGACTAAATGGAGCTGCACGCAGAGAACAAAGCTGCTCATGCTGTTTGGATCTGTTGGTTAATTAACGTGGATGGAATTCAATATTTGAAATCGCTGTTTATCGCTGTGCTGTTTATCTATCCATATTTACATGAAACAGGAGATATTTCCAGGCAAATAAAGATGCCAGTGGGTCATGCAAATGTTTCTAATGAAACAGCATGCTAGGCTATAATAATTCTTGCAAATCAGTCAAAATTAGCTTCTTTTTTTTACCAAACATACTTCGTAGTTGCTTTAGGTCTGTGTTGTCCTAATAAATGAAACATTAGCCATATGCTAATCACTGTTTGTTCAGCACTTGTGTGAATGACGCAGTGTTATATGTACTCACAGCTGCCAGCGTGTGTGGTGCATTTGGATCATGGCCTTCCATCTACTTAGCAGGTCCACTGTGCGGTCTGTCACTCATGTTGAAACGCTTTTCAGGCGAATGCTTCCTCAGAGAGCCTCCTGACCTTGGGTTAACGCTGTAAGGCATGTCCTGATCTGAGGGTGCCATGGATAATTGCACTCCTCTCTAAACCTGCAGCAGGTATTAGTTCAGCCCTCCAGATAATGAGGATTAATCACCTTTCTTTAAAACCCTCGCCAGGACTGAGATGAAGCACTTTTTAGTGCCAGAGCAAGACCTTTGTGAGGAACATCTGTAACTGCTACCCTCTGATCTATTACTGATAAACCTGGCTGGAAAATCCACTTTTGTTCTTTTTCTTCCTTTAGTCTGAAGTGGATGATGTAAAAGCTGTATCTGTAATATTGGATATAACAAGGCTAGAACCTGTGATATGATACAGGTATATATTACAATACTATAAGCAAGGTAATATAGTGTGATATTTTTTAATCTAATTTTAGGAAAATACTAAACACTTGTTTATCACGAAAAAGTTTATTTATTTCAGTAATTCTATTTAAAAAGTGAAACTTGTATATTATATTCATTCATTACACACAGACTGATATATATCAAATGTTTATTTCTTTTAAGTTTGATGATTATAACTGACAACTTATGAAAATCCCAAATTCAGTAGCTCAGAAAATTAGAATATAACTTAAGACCAATACAAAAAGGATTTTTAGAAATGTTGGCCAACTGAAAAGTATGAAGATGAAAAGTATGAGCATGTACAGCTCTCAGTATTTGGGTTCCTTTGGCCTGGATTACTGCAGTAGTGCGGCGTGGCATGGAGTCGATCTGTCTGTGGCACTGCTCAGGTGTTATGAGAGCCCAGGTGGTTCTGATAGTGGCCTTCAGCTCTTCTGAATTGTTTGGTCTGGTGTATCATCATCTTCCTCTACACAATACCTAACAGATTTTCTGTGGGGTTAAGGTCAGGCGAGTTTGCTGGCCAATTAAGAACAGGGATACCATGGTCCTTAAACCAGGTACTGGTAGCTTTGGCACTGTGTGCAGCTGCCAAGTCCTGTTGGAAACTTAAATCTGCATCTCTCTTTTCCTTTGAAATTCAACATCTCAGAGTCTGGAGGACGAAAGGAGAGGTACAGAATCCACATTGTTTGAGGTCCAGTGTAAAGTTTCAAGAGTCAGTGATGGTTTGGGGTGCCATGTCATCTGTTGGTGTTGGTCCATTGTGTTTTCTGGCTGAAGATACAGTAGATTAAGGCCATTTAGGGGTCAAGACAAAATGAACCACTGTCTGCCACCAATCTATACAGGTAAACTCAAGAAAAAATCCATACTGTGTTTTTGAGGATCCCTACACCATCACTTAACTGTGTTAAAGAGCATTTTTACCCACTGCAGTAAAGCTCTACAACAAGTCTCCTTACAGCAGAGACTGATGCTGTTATGACATTTTCACTACACACATGTAAATACTGCTGACACTACTTATGTTCATACTGATAGATATTGACTGTGTATTAAAACTACCTTATAGCATTTACTGTAATTATTGCAACATATCTGTTTTATATGTTCATGTTATTATCCATCCATCCATCCATCCATCCAAAATCTAATGTTGCGATACTTATGTATAAATATTTTTTACAACCCTATAAATGACTATGAATGAATCGTTTTTGGCAATCTTCTTTGCATCGTGCTTTCTTTGCCTCTGCCATGTCTACTGACAGCTGGTATCTCTTACTATAAAGGTGGTGTTAACTGTAATACAGCATTGATATTATTTGTATATGTGAGCTTCACATTTTAATAAGCAATAAATTATTTCATAATATTATCATGCGTTTGTTATTGCCAGTGAGAACTGTGACTTTTAACCACATTAATATTAATCTGGTTAATATGAGCATGCTTTCATCAACCCACATGCTTGCTCATAATTACCACCTTCAAACTTTATATTTCAGGCCAGGGTTTCTAAAAAGGCTGTATGGAGAAGGTTTGTGCATAGCAATTAATCTTGAAAAGCTGTATGTAATTTCAATGAGCTTTAAAGTGTAATTTAGAACAAACCCAGTGGTCAATTAAATGTATTGACCTTTCTGCTTATTTATAAAGATCAAAAGAATTGAATTACTGGGCTATTTTGCAAATGAAGATAAAGATGGGATTGTGGTTGTTAGCCTTGAACTCTAGGGGCCTGTAAATGATACGTCAATTCCTTGCACTCATAACATGAGTCCCATAGTAGTTACTGAGTACTTAAAGGGGAATTCCACTATTATTATTAAATTATCTACAGAATTCAGTCATGAAGATGCTACAATGTTTGGTGTTGTGATAGTTTGTCATATGCTGATTCGAAGATTACACACTAACATCTGTAACAGTAACATGACAGTGTTATAGTAATGCACATAATCTACTGTCATACCATGGTATGTTATATATAAGGGTACAATATAGTGTGAGTATAAAATTACATTATTTACATTCACAGCTCCTGGTTTTTATCACAACCATTGTAAAGAATTGACTCACCAATTATATCATTAGTTAAGAGTGTAATAGCTGTTTAACTGCTGAAAAAAATCAACAGGGTCAAGAAATAGAACCAAAAAGTAAGTCAAACAAAGTATGCTTCAATGTCCACTGCATGACATTTGTCAAGTGGTTTGAGATCAGTATCCTGGCCATTGCCTTCTCACCTACCGGCCCTGTCCATTAATCATTGAGGAGAGAGGAATTTTATGCCATCACCTTGTCTAAAACATTCAAATCAATCTGCAAACTGTGGACAGTTGACTGGCATATTTTTTGATCAAGAGTAACACCGACTCTCTGGCCCACACTTTTATTTTAACCATGTGCTGACAAACCATATTCAAGCTTCCAAGTTCTATCAGGTACGTTTTGTATGTTTTTCAATGTCTAGAAGTTGTATTTGCACTGATTAGCCACAACATTAAAGCCATTCAGATGAAGTGAATAACATTGATTATCTAACAATGATGCAGGTGAAGATCTGGGATATATTAGACAATGATTAGAAATGTTTGGAGCTGGAGAGATATAAGCAGTCTGCAGACCTGAAGCACTTTGACAAAGGCAAAACAGTTACAGGCAGACAGATCGGAGTACTCCTAAAGCAGCAAGGCTTATATGGTGCTCCCAGTCAGCAGTAGTTAGTGCGGACAGTGGCCAGCAAATTCCCCAGATTTCAGTCTGATTGAGCTTCTGTGGGATGTATGAGATTCAATCTGCAGCAGCTTCACCACACAACTTACAGGACTTAAAGGATCTGCTGCTATCTTAATGCCAGATACCACAGGATCTCTCGAGAAGGCTTGTAGAGCCCATAACTTGGTGGGTTGGAGTTATTTTGGTGGAGGACCAACAGTATTATCTATATTAGTGATATTAGCCAATATTTGCTGTTTTTTCAGCACATCACTTAGTATTTGACCTGATAATAATTCTACACTTTGACATATTGTATCAATCTAGTGGACCCCAAAAAACAAAGTCTGAAAATGGTAACACAGGTCATAAATGTGAACATACAGTATAATGCTAAAAACAAAGATTAATGAAGGAATATACAACTATTTACAGCAAAAAGCAGCTGTGAGGTTCCTTTTTTGTTCATTTGATGGCAGTGCTGGCAGGTCTGGCTTCCTTTTGGGCATCTCAACCCTCCCATCTTGCTAATCTTAACTCGTATAATACGGTGGACCAGGGTATACAGGACCATTTTTCATCATTTTCTTTCCTCCCACCCTTCATTTGATGCTACTACTTGGGAAAAGTAAAAGTGTCATTTTTTTATCAAGATAAGTTGATATTTAGGGTCAAAGCTTAATCAAATGAAATTAAATTGATTGTAAATGTAACTTTTACTAATAGAAGGTCAGTGACTATAATCAATGCTGCTTAGTTTGTGTTTAGTTTACTTACTGTAACCTCAAAATCTACTTACATTTTCTGTTTTTATGCTTTGATGTTAAATATTCATTGCAAGGCACATTTTGAATTACAGATCAAGTGTTTGTGATGCTGTGGATGACTCACATACTCAGTCATAGTGAGTCTGCAGCTCTACTCAACAGTTTAGTTGATAATGAAATGGTTTGTTGTTGGTTTCTGTACTTTTTGTTATGATGTCTGTATAAACTGCTAATAATCACTTATGTGAGAAACTTTGCTTGCACTGAGCCTAAATACCCTAAACAGTAATATTAAGTTGTTTTCAACATTTTTTCACCACATTGTTAATTCCAGCCATAGATTAAAATAAGAGGTGGGAGTTTTTTGGAAGTCTAAAATTTTGGACCACCCTAATATATAAGTGATTTTTATATCAAATTTGACTGATATCATCTCAGTTTTACTTGATTTATTAACATTAAGCAAACACTCAAAGGAATTTGACAGCAATGCTCAATAAGACTTATGATGTCTATCAACTAATTATACCTCACATTACTGCTACATTCAAATTGTTAGCTAGATGGTACCAAAGTGTTGGCCATGCGCTAGACTGCAGCTGCCTGTGTCACCTATGAAGAGAACAAACCCTGACTAAATGTATAAAAACAACATCATACAAGAGCATCCGAATCCAGTCGTTAGGTGTCACATCACTGCCTTCAATCTATCAGTCTTGCAGTGCTGAAGAAAGCTGAACACAGTGTAGGTTTCCGGAGATAACAGTCTATCAGGGACTGGAAAACAAGAATTCTCTCTGAGCCCTCAGGAGGTCACCCATTGAAACACAAAGTCTGGCCACATATAGGAATATCTTTTCCTTCCAAATGCACTGGAGCTTCTGTAATCATTTTTCTGATTAAATTTTTTTTTTTGCTATTTTTTTTTACCTCAAATGTGTTGAAGTAATATTTGACTGGATTGCAAGCTCCATTTGACACATTTAAACCATGTGTTTCAATGTAAAATAAAGTAGGATCTTGGCTGAATGACACTTTTTGGTCATTTTTGACTACCCTAATGACACAGTGTTGACACTGTAAGCAGCATCTGTGCACTACAGATAATCAGTTCTCACCGTAAAACTAGAGACAGCTGTGGTCTGGTGGTTAGGGATCTGGTCTTGTGATCAGAAGGTTTGATCCCCAAGCAGTTCATGACTGAAGTACCCTTGAGCAAAGCGCCTAACCCCCAACTGCTCCCCGGGCGTGATGGATAGAGCTGCCCACTGCTTTAGGCACATGTTCTCACAGTCTAGTGTGTTCACTAGTGTGTGTGATTCACTACACGGATGAGTTAAATGTGGAGGTAAGGTTGAGTTTGGCAAATCTGAATCTAGTCTGTGTTTAATTTTTTTGTTTCACTGTATACATTACTGACATTTCTCTCAAATTCAGAATATAAAATACAGTCATTTAGAGGATTTATTTACAGTAAATGAGCAACTGGTCAAAAAAGAGGCAATGTTTTCAGACATTTAATAATTCAAAGAGAACAAGTTTTTTTTTTCCATTTTAAATAACATAATACTAATATTTTAAGACATGTTCAGAAATCAGTATTTAGATAAATAAACCTGTTTGTTGTGTCTTTAATTGCTGTTGGGTGACTTTATGCCACTTCTGGAGCCAATAATCAAGCAGTGTGGCTTTGTTTGATGGCTTGTGACCATCCAGCTTCCTCTTGATCACATTCCAGTGGTATTCCTTGGGGTTCAGGTCTGGAGACTGGGCAGAACATTTGTGTCATCATTCTAAATGCTAAATCACTTTGTTTCCATTTAGTTGAAATAATTACAATTTGTCTTGAGATAATGTAGACTAATGGACTGCCAATGGTCATGCACATGCTACATATAATAAGGACAAACATGTTGTTGACTAAACTCAAAAATACTGTGCAATCAAAACAGCGTGTACTGTATTATTCTTCATATCTGTTCATTGTTTGTTCATTATAATGAATGTTTAGCAGTTGTGGAACAGATAACCAGTCCTGTTAAGTTATTTCATCACATTTTTTGGCATTTCTTCTTGTTTTGATGTGGAAAAACATCATGTTATGTAATGCTAAACATATCGCCTGACAGTTATGAGCAGTCTGGAGTTCTGGACTGACATTTTAGCGTGAAGTGTAACTTCTTTAGGGCAGGATTTGCTTAAACACCATGCATTTTAACAAAGACCAGGGTTTCAGGCTCTGTGTTCACAACGTGTTACATAACAGCAGTCATGCTCTGGGCTATCACTCTTCCTCCACAAGCCTTTATCATTTTATACTGAAAGATAAAACTGATGTAGGGATCATGCTGCTACTGCAAGTTAACACTGTTAATTATGTTTACACAAGTATTATTGTGTATATCACAAAACATTCATCTGTGTGCATAATTTAATTTTTTTATAATTATAAATAATTAAAATGTAAAATTAAAACAGTAAACAGTAAATTTATATTCATTACATGTCATATTCATGCTTTTTTGTTTTAAGTTGAATACTGTTTAAATAGTAATTTACTCAAACTCCAAATCTGAGATTCTGAATTTTGTGAGCTAGAAGCACTGATCAACATTAAAACAAGGCTTAATTACAAAATATGTAAATAAATTTATATATATATATATATATATATATATATATATATATATATATATATATATATATATATATATATATATATATAAATAAATAAAAAAACAGTTTAACTTTTTAAATAAAATTAGTAACAACAATGACATTTTCACTAAATAACATTTTTTATGTGGCACTGTACACTTGTTACAGTGAAACTTGCCTATTTTTGAATACTTTGATTTTGCCTTTATATACACCACATAAAAAATGATGAACATGCCAAAGTTTAGTATCTTTATCTGCACATCACATACAGTATGACCTGAGTTATTTTTAAATTTGACATACTGTAGCATAATAATAATCATCATCATCATCATCATCACATTTTAAATTATTTATTTATTAATTACCAACAGTAAAATGCTAATCTTCTCAAGGAAGAATTTTAAAGCTTGGTGAAGTTAACTTGGGTAGTAAATGTGAACATATGATGGTAAAAATTGAGAAAATTGAAAATTGAAGTTATATATTTGTACAACAAAAAGCAAGTGTGATGTTCTTTTGGAACCAGTGTTGTATTGTGTGGCTGCCTCCCAGGCATCTTGCCCTCCTGCCTCACTACATTTACAGACATGTAAATATGATTTTTATATCAAATTTAAATGATCATATCTCAGTTGTTATTTGGTTTATCAACATCAAACCAAAACTACCAACTTCAAGCCAACACTTTGACAGCAGTGCTTAAGGTGAGTGTTTATAAGCTGTGAAATCTTGAGCCAGCCAACAAAACAGATTTGTAACTAAACTGTGAAAACAATTAATTTTGAACTCGCTGTTTGTGTGACATCAAGAAAACCAGTGTATTGACATATGGACACCTGCTCAGTCTACAGCAGTTTAGTTGCACCCATTCATAACCTTTGAATAATGTGCAGTACAGAGCAGCCAATCAGAACAGAGATCATTTACATTTCAGTCTTAATCATACAGTAACAAAAACAGCCTGTTTACAAATGAATTATGTCTGCTTTTATTATGTAAAATTGTTTAAACACTAAAAATGGACCTTAGTAAGAAAATCATGTATGAAAAATGGTTATGGATATTGACTCTTTTAAAAATTACAATATAAATGTAAACTATTTACAAGTAGCAGTAGAATATAGACAATGAAAAAGTGTATCATTTGTAAATAGAAAATTATGCGCATAATATTTGTGACCCCGCCAGGGAAAACCAGGCCAAAGTCACTGGGCAACTTATTGAGATATCATGTCAATATCATGTCACTCACATTAGCGACAAAACTTAGCCACTCAGTATTATTGCTGTAAATGAAAGATAACAGTCTCAGATATCTATCGGAGTACATATTTTGATCAAAAACAAAACTTAAATTCACAAAAAAAAGTTGTTTTGAAAAAAACTAATTTTGAAAAAAAAGAATGATTTTTGACCTGGTTTTCCCTGGCAGGGTCACATTTGCTAAACATAAAATAAAGCTTATAAGTTCACTGGAAACAACTTGTGTGAGACACCAAAACTGAGCTAAAAAGCAGTAACACTGTCCTACCTCGCCTTCTACCATAGAAGACCAATAGCCACAGCATTTATGGATTTTATCAAAGTCTCCAAACAATGAGAATTTTTTTTTTCTAAAATAAAAGTATGTGGTCATGGAAAATGTCCACTGTAATGGGTGACCCCAAACTTTTGAGCAGTAGCGTATAAATCCACTAGAGATTTAATTATTAATCCATGAGATTCACTAATGAATACATGAATAAAGATGGCGAATATTTAAATGTTAATACCAGTAATGATCCATGAAAGCAGATTCTTCCCCACTGGCCACTGACATATGTGCAGTAATCCCAGAACTTAGATCCAACTGATCTTTTTTTGAAAAACTGAGCTACAAAAATAGTTATACTGCAAAGCTGCATGTTGCCCAGATCTTAACTCGCGTTTCCTCTGCATCTCCTTGACCCACTTTTTCACTCTCTATGATGTCTTACACTCGGTGATGAAATATAGTTGTCAGTTATTTGACTGCTTTCCTCACACTGTGTGCTGTAAAGCTGTGTTGACTCTATTGAACAGTTCTATTTCTCATTCAACACACCTGCCTTTTTTCTAGCTCTAACTTCAACACTTAACACTCTGAATTATGCAAACACAGTGTTGGTAGCCTGAGGCGAAGTGGAAGCACGTTACCTAAAATAGGTCCCAACAGGTGAGCCTAAATCTGCGCTTAACAACAAAAAGCGGTGATTAAAGAATTTAAGAACAAGGATCTTACAGCAAAAGAAGAATGATTGATTATTTTTAGTATTGTTTTTCTAATCGGTGTGATCTCTAAGCTGCTCTCGTCTTTTGTCACGCCATGTTTTGATGTCACAAAATGCAATTTTATTTCGCTTGGCCCGTACATCACTCATGAATGTTAACCATGTCGATCCATTGTTATTTAAATGGAATTTTGCTACTATCAGAAGTCTCTATAAGCTATGCTCCTGCATACCTTAAAGCATGTATTGCTCTTTCCACTGTGCTGCCACACTGATGAAACTATGGGATAAGGCTGGTTTTAAATACCAGAGAGACTTAATTAAGGACGGAGATAATTTTACTGGCCTGATAAACACAAACAAGGCAATTGCCTTCATCTCATGGGAATTAAATTATTGTCAGCTCTGAATGCTAATAACAGCACATCAAGTGGCTATTAGTGTTTGACAGTGACAATTACTGTCCTGATTGTATGAATATTACCTTTTAAATTAATTTAAAGTCAATTGAAAGCAGTTTGACTTATTTAGCCTTTAAAAGTGCCCTGGAATGGAAACCTATAATAGTTATCTTGGCTTAGTTTAAAAAGGAGAGTTCAGTACATGAAAGTAACATACTGTAAACCTCAAACACGGTTGTCTTCTCCTTCAGATGCAAATCTCACTAAAACAAAACAGGCAACGGAAATGTGATGTTTCCAAAATCTTAGACTGTGTCCTCATAGTCCTCACACCCCCAAACTTTAAATACACATCACCATTACAGATGTAGTTCCTGACATTGTGTGTCAAGTAGGGCTGTGAATCTTTGGGAATCGAGCGAATCGATCCAGAATCGATTGTTGGGGTCACGATTCAATTTTTTTCCGATTCTTTCAAATACGAACGAAATACTTGACTTTACCGTTGCAATCTCTGCAAATCGCAAGAGTCACGTCAAGCCCTTACTTACCCGGGCCGGGTTGATGATAAAATCCAAAGTGTTTCCAAATGGTTGCTTTCAAAGAAAAGCTTGGCTTGCATGCCTGTACATAGCCGACGCTGCTTCCTTGTTTTGCCTAGCACTACGGTGGCTGAGAAGGCACATCCACACCCGCAAAAAGAATCGATTTTTTGAAAACGAGAATCAATTCTGAATCGTTCAATGTTAGAAACGCGATTCGAGCTCAAAGCGATTTTTTCCTGCACCCCTATTGTCAAGCAGTGTCTGCACATTAAACATTCAATTCAGAACAGCTTGTCTCTTCACTCACCTTCTCTCTCGGACTTCTCTTGCATACCATGCAAAAATCTCCAGTTACTTTCCTCTTCTCTCCTCTTTTCCTCAGCTCTGAGCTCTAGGTTTCATTTCCCATCCTTTTACAGTAAGGATGTATATCTTGACCACTAAGATTGATTCGATACCCATCTCGATTCACTGTTACCGATACGATATAATTGCGATACAATGAAACCCCTTATCAATACGATGCAATACATATCACTCCTGTTCACAATACGATGCGATTCAAAAATGATTTGATAACAATATGACAATTATAACAGGATTCGGTTTGATAAGTAATCATTTGATACAGTTAGTTGAGGATGTATTGGCCTAACGCATCAGTTTTCTTAACTCAATAGCACAAATCTGCTTTAGTCTCTGTAACAATTTGAGGGATGTATGGATCTGGTTGTTTTCAATGGAGCTAAACCAATACATAATATAAAAAAGCATAATTCAGTATATTCAGACAGAGCATTAAAATGTATTCAATTGAATTATTCAGTTATATTCTCTGTCTATATTTATACAAAATGTATAAAACATATAAGATGAACAGTTTTCAAAAGTACAGTATTAAAAATGTGCATAGTGAAAATTATGATCTGCAACACATACTACTATTTACAAGACTTATCTGCTACACAAGGTTTCAGGTAGTTGACTGACATATTCGATAGCCCCACGGCATTGTTTGCAGATTGCGTGCGTCTTGTCAAGTTGAACACCTCGCTTAAAAAAAATCCAAAATATTGCCACGTTTGATTTATGTGTCTTTTTTGGTGGATTAAATATCTTTCGTCATTGCTAATGCTCTCATTTCCCTCCATCTTTGTTGTGTACTTCTGCATGCTTGCGTCAGTGCCTGAGGACACAATGGTGCATTTATGTTGCCTCGGGAAAAAATAAATCAATAAAAATATGCTGCCTCAGAAAATACATTAGAATAAGGAATAAATACTGGAAAACAAAACACCCGATTTAACCATGGTATTTGCCGATGCAAAAAGGCTAGAGGCGATGCATCATAAATTCGGTCGCAAATTAAACCCGATGCACCTTGAATGTGTGTGACAGTGCAGTCGCATCACAGACATGTCTGTCGAATTACCGATGTGAATCGGTGAATCTCACCATCCATATTGTATAGGCATACCATATTTACCCTCATCATGCTCTATAACGGCCAATCAGAGCACAGCTCACCAAATATTCATGAGCTCACCTTTGTTTCAGTAAGAGACAAAATCAATAGTTTTTAAATGGCTGAGTAAAACGACATCTAAACCTATTCACCCCAACCAAAGTTACCGACCTTCTATGTAGACATCTAAGAACAATTTACTCTAAACAAATGCATGCTAATAATGAACTGATCCTCTTAAAACTGATCTTAAACTGATCCTCTTTTACAGGCATTGTTAGCTTCACTGACTGCTACATTCAAATTATTCTCAGTAGTTTGCTAAAAAGGAGAATGTAAGAAGCTGTTCTGCTGCCATTAATGAAACAGGCTTGGAACTGAAAAGTCGCTGTTTGGTCTCCTGAATCAGCAAGAAGAATCCAATGCTGAAGTGTCCTTGAGCAAGGAAGCTAACCCCCAACTGCTCCGTGGGTGCTACAGTATGTGCCACCCACTGTTCTGGGTATAAGTGTGCTCACTGCCCCTTGTGTGTGTGTGTGTGTGTGTGCTGTGCTCACTATTACATTCACTCCAGATTTGTTAAATTGTCCAGACTGGACAGTGAACCTTTACTTCACTGCTGCTGTAGCACTTTGAATTTCACCATGATGGGACACAAAAAGGATTAACTTATCTTAAATGCAGAGAGGAATTTCCCTACAGGGATCAACAAAAATACCTCTTCTTTTTTTCTGTTAGCTGTTGCTAACATAATGTCATTAGCATGACTATGCTAATATGTCCTGTGCTTCTAACAGCAGCAGTATTTACAATGTATGAGCTGTAGTCAGCTACTCTGAAGACATTGTTGCATTTCACATTGTGTCTCAATTAAGACATGACGTTTGTGGTGGGAGTTGGGGGCTCTATTTAGCAAAGTGCTGTCAGCTTGTTTACCAGCACAGCGGCGGAACCATGGCTAACAATCTCTACCACGTCACGGTTATGCAAAGCTGACATTCTGTTGCAGAAAGAAACTCAAACCTACTTCAGCTCACAGAAGATGTTTATTTAGAATAAGTCAACAAGTTAGCCATGCTAACATGCTAGCTGTGATGTGTATTCAGGGCATTTGTGTTGACATTGATGGCCTGCTGATTAACGACTGGTTCTAGGGATAATAATCAAAGTGGCAGTGTTGCTCTCAGACGGCCACTAAAATGAAGGAAAATCAACAGTGTTTAAGTTCATCAGTGCTAGTGCACTAGCTAGCATATTTTGAAAAAGCAGGGGGGGGAAAATGAATGATATTAAATGCAGTGCAGGTAGCAGCTGCACAGTAGAAAGCATTCCCTGAACAGTTATGAGCTCAGTATGAGTTCAGGGGAGGAAAAAAAGAAAGTAAAACCCTAAATAATCTTCCTCTGACACACTTCTCGTTTTTCACAGGTTTCCAATACAGATGCAAAAGACTCCTTTCTGCTAGCGGTGTCACGACTCAAGGAGATAGCACAGCCATCAGAAAGTGTGACATTGGACACTCTCTGCCCAAAGTCAGCAGTATCTAGTGAATTTGTTTTGCTGCCTAGAGCTCACTTTTACCAGCTTTTACTAGACTTTATTATCTAAATCTGTATTTTCATGCTACTGAATGGAAACACAGAAGCTCACTCTATTTAGCATGGTAGAGTTGTCAATGACCTCCAGTTGAAAGCTATGTCATATGCACAAATATGCCATAGAAAATCTGAATGCTTTGATTAACCCCTTAAACACCAAAGACCTGTATGTAGGCCTCGCTTTCATAACCCTTGTGAAAATATACCAAAGTACTATCATCATGGTATTGCACCAAAAAACTGTTTTTGAAAAACAGTGGTAACATTGTGTAAATGTGCCAATGATAAAAGTTAGATGGATTTTGGGGCACTGCTTTGAAGTTGTACCATGGTATTATTTGTATTAGAACTTGCATATTAGTGTCATAGTAGATGCTGAATAATAGAATAATAGTAATAATTCTTTGGATTAATGACTGCATAAAAACCTTTAATATTAACAGTTTAATGCTCTGAAAACTGTTTGGAAAACCACAGAGCAATGAAGCCATGAATATTTAATTGATAGTTTTTATTTTAATTGATTTGTTAGTCAATAGTATTTGATGACAGTTATGATTGAGAAAAGAAGACATGGCAGAAGAAATTTTGATTGTGACACAATGGTTACTTAAACAAAACAGACATTTGTTGGTTACATATGTATGCGACCCTATAACGATCCATTTAAGAGTGGAACGGGTTTCCTTCCATTAATGGATTTGGCTCCTTTAGTTTCCAAATCCATTGTGATGGAAAGTATGTCCATAATGTGATATTACCACCACCATGCTTCACTGTGAGAACAGTGTTGTCAGGATGATAAGTGCCAAACAAGCATTTTGTGCAAAGGACAAAATATTTTACATTTTGGTGTCAAATGACCTTAGAACCTTCATGTTTGCCAAATCCTCAACATGCTTTTTGACATCTAACATTTTTCTATTAATGCTTTTCTTTCATAAAGCCTAGTTTTGTCATGTGACCCATCTGAGCTTAGTATCCTGCAAAAAGTACTGAACAGAATGTAGTTAGTTATGTAATATTATATTAAGTTATATGCATTTGCACATATACATTTGAGACAAACAAAGTCATAGTAAATAAAAACAGAAAAGTCAAGTCAACCCAGATTAAAACTCTGGCAGTGTAGCAGTTTGGACTAAGTAATTTTCTAGATTGTTCCCCTTGTTGTACCAGACAATGGCAGCATGACAATCAACCTTGAGTTCATATATACTCTCTGACAGCCATTGTACCTGCGCCTTTGTATTCATTTATTTACAATTTGTATTCTGAATTGTCCATTTGTATATGCTCCAGGTGCAATAAGACAAATTTGTAGCACATGCAAATATACTTGGTCAATAAAATGATTCTGATTTGTTTGTATAGTGCAAATGAAACCACTTGATTTGCAAATTTAAAGCCAACCTTTTTGGTGTTTATAACTTACCTTTATTTTTTATGTGTATTTTAGTGGGAAAGTGTGTGTGTGTGTGTGTGTGTGTTGTATCCACTTTGTAAATTACCCACTGCTCTGAGGATGTGAGCACTGCATGGCTTAGTGGACTGCACTTTCATGGATTTGCTTATATAAACACAGAAGCTGTCAGTATCAGCTCCTAAACATGGCACTGATACTCAAACGCTCAGAGTGTTTCATCCTCCATTTATAACAAAGCCTCATCTGCAACCTGAAAATAAGCAGACATTGTAAAATGCTTTGAAAGAGAAGACTGCTTCCCTGCTAAAGGCTGCTCAGAGTTTGGAGAAGCTGAACTCAAATGACTTAGAGGGGATGTCGAGAAAAGGACACAGTGCTGCGTAATGAAATTGGCCTGTATTTTTTATGGCTTTAAATTAATGCATTAAAACTGTGTTCCATTACATAAATGCATTAACTGCTTATTTTTAAAATGGGTTATTTTTTAAAAAGTGCCACCTGTAGCTCCAGGCTCAGTGTTTGAAATGAAAGATGGAGAAAACCAAAACTGGTCATTTAATTGGCAGGTTTCATTATAAATGGCTTCCAGAGGACTCTTGATGTGCAGCTATTGGCAGGCTGAATTTGGTGTGAGTAGGATGAAGTGTTAACACATTTATTGCTTGGAATGCTTTTATAATGTTAACTTTGTCAGTATTTTCCCTTGTGGAGAAAGAAAATGACACCAATGAAAAACGTTACACAGACTCTTTAAAATCCTCTTTAAAGTCTTAATATAGCCTGATCAAAGGTTTATTAAATATATGGACTACATTTTATACTGCCTGAATTATTCATCAGAAATATAAGTAGTATAAATTTGCCTACACCAATGGGTCCTGTCCATAAATCAAATGATGACCTTTCTTTTATGCCAAACAGTTGAATTGTCAAGACCTGTTTGTTGTCTTTGCACTGGAACTACAATCATGTGACAAGATTTCCGAAACTGCAGTAGATTCCTGTTTGCTGGTTAATATATAATTATGTTATCAAATGTTCTTTATCTATTTGGGAAGTACATGCATTTTGGTCAAGGATAAATAACAAAATTGGGTAATAAATCCCAGTAACTTTGAAAATTGTGGAAATATTAATTTTTGTAAGTAATGTTTTGGGGGGGCACGGTGGCTTAGTGGTTAGCACGTTCGCCTCTCAGCGCTGGGGTCTTGGGTTCGATTCCCCATCTGAGCGGAGTTTCCATGTTCTCCCCGTGTCTGCGTGGGTTTCCTCCGGGGTCTCCGGTTTCCTCCCACAGTCCAAAAACATGGAGGTCAGGTGAATTGGGTACTCTTAAAAAAAATAAATAAATAAAAAAAATAAAATAAAAAAAAAAAATTGTTCGTAGGTGTGTCTGTGTGTGTGTGTGTCACCCAGCGATGGACTGGCGCCCTGTCCTGGGCTTAGTTGAATAGTGTATTGCCCTGCCCTGCGCCCAGTGAGGGGGTGGGGGACTAACCGCGACCCTAATAAGGATTAAGCGGGTGTGATAATGAATGAATGAATGAATGTTTTGGCAATAAAACGAGAGCTACAGAAAAAAAAAAACTTTAGCCCAATAGCCAGATCTTAAACACATTCCTGAGCTAGCTCCGATTCAGGAGAGCCAGAGGCTGATATCAACATATGCAATATGACATATAAGGATGGCTGGGAAAGTGACAAAGTTCAATCACCACACAGGACGTCTCTTCATCTGCTCTGCTGCAGGTGTTTTTAGGACTTCCCAGTCCGTTTTTAATTCACAGTTAAATACAGGGTCAACAGCTCCAGTCAGGGACAGTACCACTCTTTAGTGATGCCTGGTCACCCTAAGCAACAACAATAATGCAGCTAACAAGTAATGGAAGCTGACAAGCTGCCAGGTTAGTTTTGCATAAAGTACATATCTAAATGACCAAAGACTTGCCTCAAACAATGTTGAGTTGTTAGGTATTCTCAAATAGATTTGCTTATGTGCTTTCTGTCATACTGTTATCTATAAAAATGCACAAAAATCCATGCTTCCAAATAACTGCTGCCATTGCTTTAACTGCTGCTATTTCTTTTAGCTATGTTTTGCGCTTCAGTCATTATTTCTAGTGTTATCTCTTTGTAAATATTCCTGTTATTTCTCGCATTCCCACACTAAATAGTAAATAGTTTCATCTATGTTGAATCTGACCAGCTACTCTCTGACCTCTGCTGTCTCTGCTAACTTTGATTTTTAGAGAAGCTTGAATAAAGAGAACACTTTGTACTCCCTCTTGTAAGTTGCACCGGTCAAACTGTCATAGCCCAAACTGCAGATGTGTCTAAAAGAGAGCCATTGTCAAGAATTTGACACCAGGCCAAGCTTGAACTGCCTTACGAAAGAGGAATAGTCAAAATGCCCTGACACGGATAGATGGGCAGGTGTTCAAAAAATACCCACTAAGCTTCAGAAATGGCCAAAGTCCCCACAGAACTATTCTTTTTGGATACAATCAAACCTGTACACCATTACTTTCTTACAGTTGATAAGGCAGAGCTGCCATTTACAACAATTTGTATCCCAGTCAATGCACAAAACAGTCCATCTGCCATAATGAGATTAAAAGATTGAGAGGAAGCAAAATAATCTGCACCCTGTTTCCCAAAAGCTTCATAGTATTAAGATCTTAACAGGTAGAGAGAGTGTTCAGTGTAATGCTCGCTCTACCATTTAACAATAATCCTACTGCTAAGGTGCTTTTAGGAAACTCAGCCTTGGTGAGTCATCTTTAAGTGCCTTTATTTAAGTGCCAATCCCCAGTAATAGTCATCTATATATTCAGACACAAGTTCAACATAATAATGAAAAACAGCAAACTATTGATTATTCAGTCGATTTTTAGTGTCATTCATATTCAGAGAAGATAAAAACACTGCTCTTTGCATTCATGTTGTGATTATCAAACCAAACTTTCTACAAGTGTTGCTTCAAGTTGTCTTTTCTTCACTCACAAACTGCAACTTGTGAACTGAAGACAAATCACATGGAACATCTGAGGTCAACCTCGATTGCCAGAATAATGGATTGTTTTAAAGAGCTGATGTACTTCAGTGAGAAAGCACTGAAGGTTTACAGATCCTCAACCAGAAAGCAGCCAAAAGTTCAACAGTGAGGATATTACTATAGAATGGCTGTCAGGTTTCTTGGACTGCAGCGGAATGGAAAGGAGGTCAGAAAAGGGTCAACATCGCCTGGTAAATGCCAATTTCATTTTATATCCACAGTGACTCGCTCAAAATTTTATAAGACATCATCAGCTTATTTCAGGCCGAAGGAATTATTCATGAAGCATCTCGGTCAGAGAATGTAAAAAAGGGCCAATTGTGTAATATGATGATGCTTTGTTGACACAAAGTCAAACTAAAGACATCCCCAAGGAGCGAAGCTCAAAATGAATTTTAAATCATTCACAGTGCGTATAGTGTCACCACTCACTTTATGAACCCTTACTGTATGTACACATACAGTGTGTTTGTGTGCGTGTGTGTATATACAGTGCTCAAAAAAATAAAGGGAACACTTAAACAACACAATGTAACTCCAAGTCAACCACACTTCTGTGAAACCAACCTGTCCAGTTAGG
>BRDA01052348.1:0-11546 GCA_036984385.1 Crenuchus spilurus | reverse complement strand
AATATTAGATGTTGGCACCTCCACATCATTGCATTCAGTTTTTATTCACAATTTGTTTAGTGTCCCAACTTTTTTGGAATCCAGTTTGTATTATGGGTGATGGATGTATCATCACTGTCATCAGGACGGATATAAAGGCTGATTCTGCGCTGAAGTTGGACAAGGCTGTCTTCTGTCACCATGACTATTGAACCTGTACAGAAGCAGGACTGGAGCAAGATAATCAAGGATTCAGATTGGTGGAAGAAACATCAATTTGCTTCAGTATACAAATGATACAACACTCATATCAGAATATTAGGAAGACATGGAAGTCCTTATAAGGAAGATAAATTATAAAATGAAAAGATGGAACTTCAGATCCTGGACTAAATCACAGCTCAGTTCAGCCCAGATAACCAAACTGAAGATCTCTTATTTTGGACACAATTTGAGAAGACGGTTATTCTGCAACAGCTGCAGAGGACCAGCAACAAGACAGAAGTATGCAATCAGAGGAATCATGAATAAACTTGAAGACCCAAACAGAAGAGAGGATGTTCTGGAGAAACACCATCCATATGATCACCAGCAGTCAGAATTGACTCAATGGCACTTAATAATAATCTTAGCAATAAGTGTGCACAATATTTTTGCAGTATTTTAGTGGACTATACCATAATCTCTATATAACCTAATTTTACCTGTAGATAACTGTTATATAACACAGTTTGCTATTGGGATTAATTAATTTGCTGTTCTTTATAATGCTATCATGGTATCCTGCCATAACATTTGGTTATATTGTAAAAAAAAATCAACAAAACATTTTAGGAACAGTTATGAAGAAATAAAGAAGACTGATATATTTTTGAGTTTATTATGATTACTATTACCATTATCAAGAGACATCAAGAAAACATGCAGAGTGTAACAATCTATTTACATCCTTTTCCAGCTATTCAACTTTGTATGGTTACAGTATACACATATTTAAACAATAGGAAGTCAGTGGCATCTTCAGATGCCAACACAGACCAGTAATACAGTATGCCCAGTTGGCATATCATGCTGAAAAAGATGAACAAAGTATTTGTCTGCTGTAGTGCAGTTTCAGAGTCCATTTTTTTACTGGATGGTTGTTGGCCACATGGGAGTAAACGCTGTACATACTGCATTGTATAGTCAGGTCCAACCAAATGCTGGATGAACGTCTGTAATGTTGCATTGATTCACAGCCGCTATCAGAGATGTGACACGTAAGAACAAAATCAGCACAAATCCTCATCCATCAGGCAATGTTCAACTAGTCAGCAGTCTCAAAATCCCCAAAAAAGGACAAGGAAGAACTTAAGAGGTATCTCATGTGGATGATGTCATGACTGAGTGATGTTGTCTTGTTCGTGGACTCATGCACATACTCTTTGGCAATCATTTGGCACTTACTGTGTAGATATGCTTTACTCTAACACCTCGTCTGATCACTAATACTGTAGCAGAGTCTTCCATATGATAAAAGCACTTTTTAATACAGTTCAGTAATTCTGAATGTTAAAAAGTAACAGAGTCATAAAATAGTGAAATGTCTCAAATTTGAATATATAATACACACTCACTGGTCATTTCATTAGGTACACAGAGCTTGTATCTACACTCATTGTCCATTTTAGCTCCACTGACCATATAGCTGCACTTTGTAGTTCTACAATTACAGACTGTAGTCCATCTGTTTCTCTGTATACTTTGTTTAGCCTGATCTTCAATAGTCAGGATGCCTACAGAGGTGCTATTATTTGGATGGTGGATCATTCTCAGTGACACTGACATGGTGGTGGTGTGTTAGTGTGTGTTAGAGTGGATCAGACACAGCAGAGCTGCTGATGTTTTTAAATACTGGAGTGAGAATAGTGCAGCAAGCAGCCAAAGTCAAACTCCAGTACTGGAGCAAATGAACGTGAATGAACGTTACACTTATATCGTGCCTTTCTAGATACCCAAGGACGCTTTACAATCAACACACTTCATATACACACACTCAACCACACACACACAGGCGAGAAGCCAATCACGCACAGCCAATCACGCACAGCCAATCGCGCACAGCGTATTCTCAACCGGAAGCGACCGTCCACCTGGAGGACTGCATCGAGCACTAGGGAGATCACCCAGACAGAGTGCCAACCATATCTGGGCATACATACATACATACATTCATACACAGACATACACATTCATACACACCAGGGTAATTTTAGAGTAGCCAATTCACCTGATCTCCATGTTTTTGGACTGTGGGAGGAAATCGGGAGTCCCTGGAGGAAACCCACGCAGACACAGGGAGAACATGGAAACTCCGCTCAGATGTGGACTCGAACCCAAGACCTCAGCGCTGAGAGGCAAACGTGCTAACCACTAAGCCACCGTGCCACAAAGATTGATGATCTTCCTGATTCAACTCAGCAGGTAATGAGGATGTTTAATTGTATTCTTGGAGGAAACCATTCTGGACACTGGCCTTCCAGGACTAGAGATTGACACCCCTGGACTAGATGACCAACATAAAACTGTGCAGCAACAGATGAGCTGCTGTCTCTGAATTTACATCTACAAGGTGGACCAACAAGGCAAGTGTGTGTAATAGAGTGAAAAGTGAGTGAACACAGTGTTTAACATCTCCAGCTGCTCTGCTCACTCAACACACACGAATATACCACCGCCACGTCAGTGTCACTGCAGTGCTGAAAATAATCATATGGTCAGTGGAGGTAATCAAATTCACAGTGAGTGTAGCTACAAGGTATGTGTACCTAAAGAAGTGGTGAGTTAATAGCCCCGCTTTCCTCAGTGGAACTTAAAAATCTAAACAGAGTAACTGGATCACTTTTTAATCACTTAAAAATAAGTACCCTTATAGGTCACAAGAACAGAATGCTGTTATATAAAGGCACATTTCATGCAGAAAGTAAAATAATAATTTAACATTTTGACTTTGCTTATATGCAGATAATGGCAGGTTGGAGGAATTTGACTGAACTCCTCATGCAGCGTGTATGTACAAACTGAAACCATGAATTAGAGATCAGCTGGGATGATAATTTATGGATAAGGATTGAAAAGTTTTCCCACAGATTTCACAGTTTCTCTAACATTTGTTAAATATGAATGGGTAATAGAAATCATACAAATAATATAAAACAGTGACTGAGTGACTCATTGACTTCTAATTTGTATTTTCTTCACGTCTTTATCTTGACTGACTGTTAACAGAAAAGATAGTGAATGTTGGCTAAATTCCTGCAATCTCAAAGCTTAAGATTCACTAATTAAACTTCAAACTCTGCATGGAGTGCACTTTAAGCTTACTCAGGCTTACTTAACTAAACAAATCATATACAATTCAACACTATCCATTGTCTAATGGTTATCTCAGTAAAATAACCACATTTAAACTAGATTCATCTTTTGAAAATGCCAAATTTAAAGTATTTACAACGACATGGTCATATATTTGAAGTACTGTCATGTAATACCATATAAAGTCAGGAAAAGAATAAGTAACATGCATTAACTATAAATACAAAATCAAGCAGATGGAAAGTAAAGGCAGTGGCCTCATATACCTCATCATGTATATTTTAATTTCTTTATATTGTCTGAAATCAGATTCATCACTAATGTTCTACTTTACTCATAAATTGTGTATATGTTTTGAATACACCATCACATCTTTGGTTCATCTTTTTATGCTCCTTGTTCTAGACTTAGCCTGTGCCTGGAAACCCAGCCTTAGCAGATTATTTCCAGACAAAGAAATAAAATGATGTTTCAACTGATTTGACCAAAAATGCACGTCTTATAGACTTGACCCTTTGCTAAACCCGGTGGTTACTGTTGCTCCACCTGACAAGCTGGACAACTGGACATTTACAGCTTTAGATTAAAATAGAAAAGGTCTCCAGTTTCCATTAGAAGGCTGCATACACTCACTGGCCACAATTAGGTACACATAGCTTGTATCTACATTCGTCAATTTTAGCTCCACTGACCATACAGGTGCACTTTTTAGTTCTATAATTACAGACTGTAGTCCATCTGTTTCTCTGTATACTTTGTTCACCCTGTTCTCCAGTGATCAGGACCCCCACAGAGCAGGTGGATCATTCTCAGTGACACTGATGTTGTGGTGGTATGTTAAGAGTGGATCAGACACAGCAGAACTGCTGATGTTTGTAAACACCTCAGTGTCACTGCTGGAGTGAAAATAGTGACCAACCAGCCAACAGTGTCACCAGTGAAGGACTAGGACCAACACAAACTGTGCAGCAACAGATGAGCTGCTGTCTCTGACTTTCCATCTACAAGGTGGACCAACAAGGTAGGTGTGTCTAATAGAGTGAGCACAGTGTTTAACATCTCCAGCAGCTCACACACTAACACACCACCACCACATCATTGTCACATTAGTGCTGAACTTGAACTACCTGCTCTGTGGGGGTCCTGACTATTGAAGAACAGGGTGAATAAGGTATACAGAGAAACAGATGGACTACAGTCTGTAACTGTAGAGATACTATGAAGTGGCCAGTGAGTGTAAATTTAGAGGTGCTCAGGTCTTCCCAGATTCCACTGCAGTTTCATTAACTGTCTGAGCTATAGAATTGGCTGGGCATCAAGGGCACAGTGGAGATGGTCCATCAACCCACAGGTCCACTCTGTACATCGGTGCCCTTTTTCTCTGTAACTAGACACGGCCTTGGCGTGTTGCCTGCTTGTAAAATAGACTGCAAAATGAATAATTTAATGCCAAATCACATAAAATGGTTTACACAGGCCCGCAATGAGAGTCGATCCTCGTAATGTGTGAGGGAGGGAGTCACGGCCAGAGGATTTACAGAGGTAATAAAGAAAAAGCAATGGCTTCTGTATGCCCCCAGCAGCACTGCCCAGCAAGTTAACTAGCACAATAACTCTGAGAGAAATAGTCGCACGGTGGCAGAAACACAGGAGCAAACCGAGCAATGCTTGAACAAAAATCTAACAACATTTTACGTGGCTGTAGAACATGACAATATTGTCAAACACTGAAGTTCAAAGCCAAAAGAGCTAAAAACTCATTAAGAGATGATGAAAGCTAAGGATGTGTTGATGGAGTTTTAGTCTTGGTCAGTATGGCCTCCTTCTTTTACATATTATTGCATCATATTAGGATGTGAATGTTTTAGTAGTATCTGGGCAAAAATGAGAAATATGACCATAATAACAACCTAATGATAAATTAATGATAAGGACCTGCACACACACTCAGGCACATAAATATGCAGAGAAAAATATATTCACACATTCATTCACACTCAGCCTTTCATGCATACTTTCTCCTTATTTTCTACCACTCTGTTAGTCTTAAAAATAAAGGCTCCTAAATAAGAGGATCTTTATTGTGATTATACGCAAGTACAATGAAACTTTGTGACAACTTCCCAAGTAGCAAAACAGACAGGGAGAGCGTCGACCCACTGCATCTTATTAACTTTCATGGTACAGAAGAGGAAGCGGATGTTCTGCAATAGAAACTTAATGCTTTAGGGCTTATAAGTGTTTACCTAAGCCACTACTACGACATCACCTATTCATTCAGCTTCCTGGCCAATCACAATTTACTACTGTTTAAAAGGAAGATTTTGTTTGTGCTCAATTGATTGCAGGCACCGACGCGTCAATGTCATCCTCATTCATCCCCACCACCACCAGGTTGGTCCCGGTCCTGTTGACCAGGGGGGTGGCACCACCCATGCCATCCCTCTATCTGGCAGTAACTGCTGTAGATTGAATGGGGCCTACCCCAAACACCTCAATAATTAATCTCTCTGCTAATATCATTTTCTTGATTTTCTTTTTTAGAAGAACGAGTAATTGATAATTGGTACAGTACTGGTCATTTGTAATTGGTACAGAACTGCTAATTGGTAATTGGTACAGAACTTCTAAATGGTAATTGGTAAAGAACTGGTAATTGGTAATTTGTGCAGAGCTGCTAATTGGTACAGAACTAATAATTGATAATTGGTACAGTACTGGTCATTTGTAATTGGCACAGAACTGGTAATTGCTACAGAATTGCTAATTGCTACCAAAGTGGTAACCGGTAATTGGTACATAACTTCTAAATGGTAATTGGCAAAGGACTGGTAATTGGTAATTAGTGCAGAACAGCTAATTGGTACAGAACTACTAAATGGTAATTGGTACAGAACGGTAATGGGTAACAGGCACATAATTGGCCATTGGAACAAAACCACTAATTGGTACAGAGCCTTTGTATAATATTGAGGTTTGTTCAGCTTTAATACATTTATATGGGTGTGCATTTTTATATGTGACATTGGATTCAAACAGATTGTTTGATTTTAAAATGTATTAAAAATCCAAACACTAATATACAGCAATACTGACACTTATTTTCCTTATGGGAAAAGCTATTTTTCTAAGGCATTAGAACCTTTTGGCAACTTTATTTTTAAGACTGAACACACACTTTCCTGCCTTCCAGGTCCGTATTCTTCTCACACATGTACACAGAAACAGGAGAACATCACACACACACTCTCTCACATGGTACATAGACACTAACATTGCTTCATGCTCAGTCAAACATAAAATTCACTCATTAATATTAACCCCGAGCTTAACTCTCACAAAACACTCTGTCTCTGATGTGTTACAAGTATAAGTAGTAAGTCCAGTAGAGCAGGTTCACTATGACAAAAGAGAGTGGAAATGTTATGCGAGAGTAGTTGTCTATGTAATGTGGATTCTCCACATGACAGCAGTTCACGGCGCGTAATATCTGTCTTATGATGGACAGGGCTTTAATACACCGGTTCAGGGGCCCCGTCAAGGCCTCTGGGGGCTTGTCCTCTGGGTTAGGAGGACTGGGTGGTATGACTGGAGTCTCTCCAGTGGGGGTCGTGGCCGGAGCTGGGGTTGGAGTTTCCTTACGCCGCTTAGATCGGCTGGAATCACTGGCTATGGTGGTGACAATGCCGTTCATATCATCATCACAGTCCTGCATATGGTGTCCATACTGAGAAAAAGAGAAAAATATGGAGAGAGAACAGGCCAATTGGTAAAACATTTGTATTTAAAGATGAAGATATTTTAACAATAATATGTCATGCAATCTTTTGTTATTTATGATTGTGATCTTTCAACAGGCAATAGAAACTGAGAGTGGGCAATATGACAAAGTATTAACATGATACTTTGAAACAAAATCAGCTCATGTGGTTGGTATATTGTAGTGGGTAATAACACTACCTCCCACAATGCAGAATGGCGTTCACTCCCCAGCCTGGGCCTGTACACCATACTTACCAGTAAGACTCATTGGGCAAGACTCGTAACTCTACATTAACCAGGAAATATAACAGGACTGCATAGCTTAGCAAACAGTAATTCAGATGGTAAGGAAAATTGGGAGACTCTTACTGGATTGCTGAACTGTTTTAAGAAACACCTGCAGCTAAAAGCCACAAGGATTGGCTGAAAAAGCTTAGATAGAGGATGGTAAATAGGAAGCTATCCACTGCATCACTGTAGAGCTAAAAAATAGCTAAACTGGTTGGGGGAAGCAGGGTTGACTGTGCAACTTGCAACAGATGAAGCAGGCAAATATTGCCAAAAGACAAAGCTTGAGTGCCATGGGAAATGAGGAGGGGCTATGCTGGATCTTTTCCTGGTGGAATGCAACAGTGCCAGGAGGCTCTGGTTTGTAGGCAGACTAACACACACATATTAGACAGGAATGTATGTGGCCTCAGAAGACAAAAAAGAAGAAAAGCCAGAAACTGATACTAGAAATTGCTTAGAAAAGCAGGGCTAAAACGGTTTATTACCATTAGTTACTGGCAGAGTCTGACCTGTGCAGGCAAAGTCAATGAATCTGTGCATAGCACATAATGCAAAATCCTTAAATAAGTCAGTCACAGCCAAAGGCAATAACAGCTGATGACAAATGCTAGTCAATCAGGAGAGAGGAGCTTGCCGCCAGCAGTGGAATGCAACACAGAAAGGGCAGATCCTTTACAGGGATAAGTCAGTCGTAGCTTCAAGCAATGTTAGCTGATGACTGGCATTAGTGATTCAGGAGAGATGAGCCAGCCCTCAGTGTACACAAAACATGGGGCAGCCCTTTACTGACTGTAATTGTCACAAATAATTCTAATTAGCTTAAAATATTGTGATTAGATGATATAATAATAGTGGTAGCTCTAGTGCTAAAGAACTGACATCCATTTGGTTACTTGTTACGATTAAATTCATGCAATTACAATAGCCTTTCTACAATTGGTCTAAATCTTTCTGTTTTTAATGATATTTACATTTGAGGCATTTAGCAGACGCTTTTATACAAAGCGACTTACAATTGGGGGTTAGGTGCCTTCCTCAAGGGCACTTCAGTCGTGACCTGCCCGGGAATTGAACCGCCAACCTTCAGGTCACCAGACCAGATCCTTAACCACTAGGCCACGGCTGCCCCGTGGTTCATTGGTTCATTATTGATGATAAGCATGATAAACTCATATCATAAACAATATCACAGCGTAATTCATCATGACATTGAAAACATATTATATTGCCCACCCATAATTAAAAATCTCATGCATTCTTACCATAAGTGCATGGTTGCAGTCTGGATGGTGGAGTGTGCAGAAGTGAGCAACAGCATACTCTATCAATGCCCCAAAGATGAAGCTGAAACAAATTCCCAGATACACGTCTATGGCCTTGATGAAGCAGTTAGCATTGGGAAGAGATGTCCTTGCACCCATCATTAGAGTGGTCATTGTTAACACTGTTGTAACTCCTTTAACATGAAACATTACATGTTATGCACAGTTAGCATAAACTACAGTCATACTTCAAAAAAATAGAATATTGTGAAAAAACACATTTTATATTCATTACACATAAAGTGACATATTTTATTTGATTTAATGTTGATCAGCAAGCCTCATGAGTTGGTTGGCACAGTAATATGATGGTCAGTAGTGTTGGCACTGTGGGCAGCTGCTGGAAAATAAAATGGGCATCTCTATAAAGCTTGTCAGCAGATCTCTAAAGTCTTCAGGTACATGAATGTTCACTTTGCCAACACCAGCACCACAAACCATCACAGACTGCAGAAACTGCACACTGGACTTCTCTCCACTCTTCCTCCAGACTCCAGGAGCTGATTTACAAATGAAACACAAAACTGACTGAAAAGAGAACTTTTTTCTCCTTAGACCAGGTAACACACTTCTGATGTTGTCTCTGGTTCAGGAGTGTTGATATTAGGATTGTGGCAGATGTAGCTCTGAGTGACATTTGTCATTTACTCAAACTCACAGTCACATATTCAAATAATTTGAGATTCTTGATTTCTGATTTTAATGAGTCATATTGATCAACATTGAATAAAAAAAATGTCACTTTATGTGTAATGAATATACAATATACAAGTTTACCTTTCTGAATTAAATTCCAAACAAAAATGAACTTTATTCTGGTGAATTTGACCTAATTTGATGTATGACTGTGAGTCTCCAATCATTACTGAAACACATATGATAATGACAGTACAGCTGGAATAGAAGCACTTGTGAATTTTCCTGCAGTAGGATTTCGCTAAAATCCCCAAAATGCTTCATTTCCAATATGCAGAATTTAATTAATAGGCTAATTAATCTGAAACTAAGCCCACAAAATGAGAAAAATGAATAGCATTTTTACTGAGCTATCTTCTCACACTACAAAATGCCAAATTAATTGGGCTTTGTTGTTACGTTATAAGAACACTTAGTACTGCTTCGTTTAATAGCTTTGGACTGGACGGGACTGTGCTAGTATTAAGCCCTAGGCTTTGTTTCATGAACTGGTTTCATTTAATCTAAAACCATACAGTACAGTGTTTTATGATGTTATGTGTAGTGATAGTGATAAAAATGTCATTTACTGCAGTCACAGGCAAAACCACATCAGCATTAACTGTTCCTGTATCTATAATCCAGACACTTGTATGATTGAAAGATATTCTACTTCATTTAATTCACCCACTAATAAACTTTCTATAACTGTAATCTGGTTCTGGCACACACTTGCTACTTTCACTGCCAGTGGTGCCAGAAAACAGCCTCACTTTAACCCAAATGAAACATAACATAACATAGGCCTATAATAGTACATTGGGCCAATTTTGGTCCAAAAAATAAATGTAGTTCAAACATCTCATATAATAGGTTGTATTTGGCACAGAGCTCCAAACATGACTGCTACAGTTGGGCCAGTTTTGGCCTTAAATACACTCACCATTGCCAAAACTGACCCGTAAGTACCTTATTTTGTCCAGAATTGGCTGCTATCTGGAATTGAACACAGCATGTAATTTGTGGAGATAAGTTACCTATGCAAATACGCGCTGGCACTGATGACTGACTGATCCAGAAGGACACCCAGGAGAGGACGACCAGGAGACTAGAGGGCACGTAGGTTTCCAGGATGAAGTACAGAATGCTTCTCTTTAGCTCAAAGTGGAAGATGAGTTTTGGGTAGTTACCTCAAAGGAGACACAGCATACTCTTAATTCACACTGACTTATTGTCAACTTCATTATGCACACATACCCTGTATCTCCACACATTGTCCATTTCAGCTCCACTGACCAAATAGCTGCACTGTGTAGTTCTACAATTACAGACTGTAGTTCATCTGTTTCTCTGTATACTTTGTTCACCTTGTTCTTCAATGGTTGGTGTCCTGATCATTGAAGAACAGAGTGAACAAAGTCTGCAGAGAAACAGATGAACTACAGTCTGTAATTGTAGAACTACAAAGTGCAGCTATATGGTCAGTGGAGCTGAAATGGACAATGTATGTAAGTGGCCAGTTGGTCATAATCTGAAAGCTGTGACAGAGGTGTTGTAAAGCCACAAGATCACAAGCCCTTCACAATACAAAAACATAAAAGTAATGTCAAAGCCTTGCATGTTCAAGTATCTCTTCTAGTTGCAGCCTTGAAGGCATTTCCCCAAAGCTGATGTTAAGATGACAAGATAAGACATCAAAGTTCCCTCTTTAGCAGAACCTTTAATGCCAGGATGAAGCGTTGAATCACAAAGAAATTAGAGGGTTTTTTTCTTTTAAGAATGCAGCAAATATGGCTTCTAGCTATACATTAGAAGCTCTGAGAAGTGTTAAGTTGAAAGGTAGGGAATATTCAGTTTATACATATTTATCCTTGAGCATTGTCTTCAGAAGCCCAAGTGCATACAGAGTGTCTCAAAAGTAAGGAGACACCCTATAAAATGAAAATGGTTTGGCAGACGATGGCTCAAGCTGTGTGGGAAACCTATTAGGCCATGCCCCCAACTTAGTTCAAATTTACAAATGTGAAGGTATGTGTGTGACACTGGTAGAGAATTTCACCAGAAATCGTAACCAGTGCTGGCGCGAGGCATTTGGGTGCCCTAAGGACTAATGCTTTCTCAGGCTCAACTTTCATCAGTAAAAATGTAGCATATTTACAATAT
>BRDA01052345.1:0-18977 GCA_036984385.1 Crenuchus spilurus | reverse complement strand
ATGCCACTGTCAAGGAAATAACAGAATGGGCTCAGGAATACTTCCAGAAAGCATTGTCAGTGAACCCTGCATTTTTCAACAAGATAATGCCAGACTACATTCTGCAGCAATCACAACATCATGGCTACATAGGAGAAGGATCCAGGTACTGAAATGGCCAGCCTGCAGTCCAGATAGAGAACAGAGCGACAAAGAAGGCCCAAGACCATTGAACAGTTAGAGGCCTGTATTAGACATGAATGGGAGAGCATTCCTATTTCTAAACTTGAAAAACTGGTCTCCTCTGTCCCCAGACGTCTGTTGAGTGTTGTAAGAAGAAGGGGGGATGCAACACAGTGGTAAAAAATGGCCTTGTCCCAACTTTTTGTGATTTGTTGACGCCATGAAATTTTGAAACAACATATTTTTCCCTTAAAATGATACATTCTCTCAGTTTAAACTTTTGATCTGTGATTTGTGTTCTATTCTGAATAAAATATTAGATGTTGACACCTCCACATCATTGCATTCAGTTTTTATTCACAATTTGTTTAGTGTCCCAACTTTTTTTGGAATCCGGTTTGTACAAGATGTAACTAATTTAGCATTTAAAAAATGTGAAGTTAAAAAACGGAAAAGAATTGGCAGCTGGTTTGCCAGGAACTTGCTGTTCAGTTAATGGTATCATACTGTGGTGTCATTGCGCAGCTTGGGCGGCACGGTGGCTTAGTGGTTAGCACGTTGGCCTCTCAGCACTGAGGTCTTGGGTTCGAGTCCACATCTGAGCGGAGTTTCCATGTTCCATGTCCGCGTGGGTTTCCTCCGGGGTCTCTGGTTTCCTCCCACAGTCCAAAAAACATGGAGATCAGGTGAATTGGCTACTCTAAAAAAAAATTACCCTGGTGTGTATGAATGTGTATGTCTGTGTATGTATATATGTATGTATGTATCCCCAGATATGGTTGGCACTCTGTCCTGGGTGATCCCCCTAGTGCTCGATGCAGTCCTCCAGGTGGATTGTCGCTTCCGGTTGAGAGTACGCTGTGCGCGATTAGGCTGCCGCTTCTCACCGGTGTTTGTGGTTGAGTGTGTGTAAATGGAGTGTGTTGATTGTAAAGTGTCCTTGGGTATCTAGAAAGGCACTATATAAGTGTAACGTTCCTTCCTTCCTTATGCCAAAAAAGCTTTAGTTGAACAAATTCCTGAAGGCGATGCAGAATGGTTGCATACCTAAAGTGGTTCCCACTTCCAGGTATTTGCTAAACTGTTGCTACATGGTCAGTAAGGTTCACCTGTTTTTGATAAGTGGTTGTTATGGTGATGCTACATCAGGGGTGTCAAACTCCAGTTCTGGAGGACTAGATTCCTGAACAGTTTTGGTAATCTTTCTGAATAAACCACACCTGCTGTCAGGCTGCATGGTCCTGTGTGCCTGCATTTCTCTCACTCGCACTCCTCTTTCATTCTCTCCCTCTCACTCATTCACTCCTTTGTCTGCTCACCTCTTACACCCACACTCACTCTCCCTATTGGTTCAGCTCCTGTTCCGTCACTCCCGACTACAACTCCCATCAGCCCTTGCTTCCCATATCTCCCACTATGTTTTTGGACACCAAAACAACATTTCCCAGAATCCCCTGTTCACGGTCACGTCCATTGCTCAGCCCCTTCCTTGCACCTGAGGCATATCATATCCCTGATTAGCTTCCCTTCTTACTGTGTTTCTCCGTTCACTCATCGCTTGTTATTGTGGTGTTATTACCCTTCACGCAGCCCCATTCTCTGGTCCTGTTTCAGGTCTTTTCTGTCTGCTAGCATTGCCTCTTTGAGCTAGTAGTTAGCCTTTCTGCTACCATTATACTTAATTTAGCTTATGCTTTCAAGAGTTCTCTTATGTTTTCCTATTGTTTATCTTACTAATGTCAGATTGCTTATCTTGCTCATGTTAAAGTGTTCATCTTGCTCATGTCAGAGTATCTTGTTCAGGTCAGAAGTGATTAGCTTATGCTAACCTTGAGTACTATAGCCTTTGTTCGAGTTCGTATGCTAATCCTGAGGGTCTCAGCCTTGTATTAGTATACTTTTCTTTAATAATAAAGACTTTCTTTTTATCTGCATGCATCTTCGCTTATTCCTTTGAGCCAGCCTGACACCTGCCAATCTTTACTGTTTTTGCTTAGCAGGTACACATTTAGACATTTATATAATTCAAATTACAGTGATACTAGTGATGGGTCGGTCGAAGAGCTGGCTCTTTGAAGTGAGCAACGGGTGCCGGCTCCTGAGAGTGAGCCGATTTTTTATTTATTTCTTTTTTTTGCTACACGTGATCGGTCAAGAGTATGGCAGCATCTGTGTCTACACTGAGAAAGAGCGCAGCTGGGAGGGGTGTTGTACAGACACACGTAGTGACAGCACAGTTAGCACAGAACAGGAGGGAGGGTCTCCTGTGAGAGAACTTTAGACAGACTACACGCTGGACAGGTGAGGAAAATGAGTGACAGGAAACAAAGTATAGTTTGGATGCATTTTAGCAAGATAGACAGTTCAAAGGCAGAGTGTATACTTTGCAATGTGAAAATGTCATATTATGTAGTTGTAAATTTACAAATAATATACATATTTAGAGATTGGACCTGTTTGTTTACTTGAGATTGTCTTTTTGTTTTTCATAATTTATTTTTGTATAAATAAAGCCATATAAATAATACATATTTGATACAATGTATGTTTTTACACTAATAATTCAATTTACATATAATTTAATAATATAATAAAACAATACAATTAAAGTTTAAATAATAATAAATTTATTTAAGCAACAAATCTAAGCAGCCACTTGGGAGCCAAAAGAACCAGCTCCCTAGGAAGAGCCGGAATTCCCATCACTAAGTAATACAATTTGTCACTTCAAAATACGTAAGAAGTAATTTATGGCTTTGAGATCATCTGTCTGTTTATTCACGCGTTATGTAGCTGTCCTATGGCTGTAACCTCAATGATCAACAATCTTTTGGGAAAAAAAAACTTTTTTAAAAACTGGTTTTAAAATGGCTGCAATAGGGTTGCAGCGATAACCAGTTTCACAGTATAGCACAGTATTAAAATGCCCGGTTATCATACTGTTGGCATTTGCTTATTAAAGGTAATAAAGGAAAAAGGCAAACCAGCTGAGAATCTCACCCGCCTATGTGCAACTCCACTAAAAATAAAACGTTTAAACCACGGTTAGATTGTTCCAAGTATACGATGCCACACAAACCACAACACTACACATGGTAAGCACAATTACTACCAGAATCTTACTGCTGCTCAAATCTGAACCACTTAAAACCGATCTAGGCCCTGCACTGGAGATGCTTATTTCTTAAACTGACAGTGCACCTATTAGCATAAACAAATGGTATTTTGTATCTATGTAAACAGTACAGGTATTGTTAGATTAATAGATGCATAAGACAGTATTAAGATGCTAGAAGTGACCTTTGTTAAGCAGCAGTAGATACATATGTACATTTCTTATGAAAAGGTTTATGTACTATTTATATTTACACACAGTACAAAATTTGGTCCTTGTTTTGACTCCTTTTTTTAAGGTAGTTCCACGTTTTAACTTAAATAAATTGTTTGTTCAGCATAAACCTTTGTTGCTATTGCTATAATCGTGATACCGCAATATTTTCTGAGATGGTTATCATACTGTGAAAATGTCATATCATTGCAACCCTAAAGTAGAGAGCCTCAAAAAATGACACTATTTTTCATCCATCTCTGTCCATCTTCATACTGTGACTGTTTTATAAGGGAGGATGGTGCTAAACACTGTTTCAAAAGTAAGGGTTCTTAATACTTCTATGTTGAGTAACTAGATATGGTGATGAGTGGGAACTATGTGCTTAGTAATAAGTTGTGATAAATGAGCATGTGAACTCAATCAGTACTGATCAGCAAATGTGCCTGACTTCATGCCACATCGTGCTATACTGTTCTCTGCTGTGCCACTGCAGTATTGCTACTCAAAAAAAAATTCCAAGGTTGGTAGGTCTGATAAACTCACCTGACTCAGCTCAGCAGGTAATTACCAGGTTTAACTGTAGTGTTGGAGCAGAGAAATCAGCAAACCGTGCTGGACTCCAGCCCTTCAGGACTGTAGTTTGACATCCCTGCGCTACATGTTTACTATTATTATTATTACCATTAACCATCATTACTTGTGTTATTCATACCATCACTACATTCATATATCAGCATATCAGTGAACAAAACAACAGCCTTATAGGGCACTAGTACTACGATGACTTTCAATCAGTAAATTGCAAGTAGTTGACCAGAGAAGGATGGGTACCCCCATTCGAGTCTGGTTTTCCCTTGCCACTGAGGGTTTTGTGTTTTTATGTTATTACTCTAGCTCCTCAGTTGTAATAAGCACTATATGCACTGAACTAACATATAAACACAACACTTGTTTTTGCTCCTATTTTCCATGAGCTGAAGTCAAAGATTTAAGACTTTCTAGGCCTTTTTCTTTCATATTCACAAATTTGTCTAAATATGTGTTGTCTAGTTCATACTACATGATTTAAGCCCGCTTTTACAGTCGCTGACCAGTTTGTCGTGGGACGCTCTGATCAAAGGTGAAACGGGGATGACTCGGGGCCCGCTTGGACATGTACTGTGAACTATGAATGACACTTGCGTAGCCATCGCCAACCAGTCGCAGATGCCTGGGAGATATTTGACATGTTGAATATCTGAGATCTAGTCAGGCGACTGGGTCCAGTGTGTCAACAGCAGTAACTACGTACAACCAATGTGATCATGTAGAGGGAGAACCACGTGTCCGTGGAAGCAATCTCTCTGTTATTGTTATTGTTACTGCACTGCAGAAATAATGTGATTGATTATATCTGTGATCACTGTAATGGACAGATGAAATAAAGCTGGTGATGTATGTAATATTGTTAACAGTTTATTAATGTGTGCTCTCACTATGGTGATATTTGTGTAGGTCTCTTGTTTTTACAAGTGAAAAACTATGAAGGGCAGTTCCTGTATGAAGGCACTCGATGGTGTGCGTGTATCTTTTCCCCTCCACTAATATACAGATTTGCTGGGTTCTATTTTGTCCTAAAATGGCAGCAGCAACAAATATAACTAACTGTACTGCTGTACTATTATTTTTAAATAATAATTTAAATTGTTTAAGCACCATATCAAAATGTTCAGAATGTGTTCATTACATAAATAAAATGTATTTTTCTCTGTAGCACTAATAATAATGAGTAAAATTTACTGAGAAAATTGTCATATACTTTCAGTAGTGCAGGCACAGAAAAACTGAATGAAAAGTAAGGAAAAAAAGTAATGAAAAATACAGAAAAATTATCTGATGGTCTTAAATAAAGCATTCCAAAAAGCCACAGGAGAAAGAGAGATTCTTCTACCCTTCCTCCACTGTGCAAAAGCAGTTATACTAAAAAAATTTATCAACATGCATAAATCCTGATCAACAATCATTTACCTTTACTGATTCATTCCATAAAGGCATCAGTCACTGAATACTAATAATTAAGCCCAGAATCACTGGGTATGATTTATTTACAGTGGTATGAAAAAGTTTGGGCACCCCTGATCATTTTCATGATTTTCCTTTATAAATCACTGGTTGTTCGTATCAGCAATTTCAGTTAAATATATCATATAGCAGACACACACAGTGATATTTGAGAAGTGAAATGAGGTTTATAGGATTTACAGAAAGTGTGCAATAATTATTTAAACAAAATTAGGCAGATGCATAAATTTGGGCACCCTTGTCATTTTATTGATTTGAATACATTTAGCACTAATTATTGAACACAAAATTTGTTTTGTAACCTCATTAACCCTTGACCTACATACACAGGTGAATTCAATTATGAGAATGGGTTAATGTGGCCAATTGCAAGTTTTTCCTTTGAAGAGTGGCAACATGGAAGCCTCAAAACAGCTCTCTAATGACCTGAAAACAAAGATTGGTTTAGGGAAAGGATACAAAAAGCTATCTCAGAGATTTCAGCTGTCAGTTTCCACTGTGAGGAACATAGTGAGGAAATGGAAGACCACAGGCACAGTTCTAGTTAAGGCCTGAAGTGGCAGGCCAAGAAAAATCTCAGATAGGCAGAGACAAAGGATGGTGAGAACAGTCATAGTCAACTCACAGACCAGCTCCAAAGACCTACAACATCATCTTGCTGCAGTTGGTGTCACTGTGCATTGTTCAACTATTCAGCACACTTTGAACAAGGAGAGGCTGCGCACACACCACAATCAGAGTCGCCATAGTGATTTCAGCATTACAATGTTACATCCAAATGCAGTTTTATTACTTTTCACAGCGTTTGGAAAGCTCAGCGATAATCAACACTCATATTTACATTTAAGGTTCCCATTGTTATAATAAAGTTTAAAGACAGGAAAACTGTATCTGTGTAAAGAAGTACTCATGCTGAGGTTTTGACCCCACGAGAGAGAAAAAGAGAGACGGACATACAGACAAACAGACACCAAGAGAGAGACATCTAGAGCAAGAGACAGACACAAACTTTAAGGATTTGTGTAGATTAAAACCTACACCTGAGTACTTTATTGCACAAATATGGTTTTCCTGTCTTTTAACTTTATTATAACGAAGTAAGCATTAAATGTAAATATGAGTTGATTATCGCTGAGCTTTCCAAACACTGTTATAGACAGCTATTTTACAGAACATATTTCTATTTCACAGATCACAATTCAATTATTAGGTCAACTGTATCTTTGAATTTTTTAACATTAATGTTAATGTTTTATCTGGTGTTATAATGTTAAGCTACTGAGGTAGACAGAAGTTGAAATTACTTCAATAAATTAGAAAGTTGTAAACTTGCATGTATGTTTTATAACCATTTTGTTGGGACGATATGGGTCAGATGGGTTGCAGAAATTCCCCTTCCTCTGAGGTGGGGAATGATAGAAAAAAATTGTGAACCACTAGACTAGACTAAGACACAATACAGGACAGGACAAATGCAATGATGAACACGCTACTGAGTGATTGGCTGCTGGAAACTTTAAGCAAGGTACCACAGAATAGTGAGATAGACGGGGGTTAAAATTTCATCCAGCATCACATAAAGAAAAATCAGTTATTCTTTTATTTACAACTTTATCCTTAAATTGATCAACAACTAGATTAAAATAACCCCCAATTATAAATCAAAACTCAAATGAAGCAGTTTGAAGAAGTCAAAAAAAGATTGCTAAAAAATCTGCATCATCATAATTTGGGCATATACTGTATGTTAACAAATGTCTGAAATAACAATTTTCCCTTTTTTTGTTGTTCCTCTGTTATTATCCAAAGTTAAATTTTAACAACACTTTTAAAAAACACAGCATGAGCAAGAAGTTAAATGCTGGAAAGAGAAAACTACTTTAGCAGTGAGCATTTGCCAAAGTACCAAACAAAACCAATTAAAAGAAACGCAAAACTAACTATGCCTAAAAATATAGAAACAAACTAGCCTACCAATCTGCCAAAAAATAGGAGAAATTGTAGTCAAATAAAATTGCACTCAACAAGCTTTTTTTGTTGTTGTTGAGGAGAATAAAACAATAAAAATAAAATAAAATTCATAAATACAAAACAAGTTTCATATATTTCTGAACAGTACATGAAGACGAGTTTTCACCAAGCTGACCTTTTTAGCCAAAAGAAAGAATGTGTGTGAAATTAAAAACAATGTTCTGAGTAATAAGTCTCATCTGCTCTGACTGATGGCTATCTCTTTATAAGTGAGATCAACTTTCAGGTACACAAACCATTACATTTCACTTCACTTTCAACCTGTGATGAAGCTTGACCCCTAGACTTTCCAGACTTAGTCTGTGGTTTGTTTTGAGGCCCAAAAGAAAGGCATTCAGAGGATCAATATAAACTTGTTCCAAGGTGTTTTACCCAGAAATTGTAACTACATGAGGGCATACTACATCTATTTGTCAAGGAGCAGCGTCTACACCTTGTTTCTTTCTTTTGTTGTGTAATTCAATACTAAAGAAACTGGGAAGTGTAATTCAGCTCTAGGAAGAAATTAATCCATTTTCTTATTGTAACAGACTTCTCGTGGATGGATGATTCTCTACTTGTCCCTAAATTCAATATCTTCACCATGGTGTCTGCTGTGGGTCTCATTATAAGAGCTCTTTCTAGGGTTCTGAAAGCCCAATTTTCACATCCATGTGCTCTGGGAATCATATGCACCAGAAAATAAATCACTGCCTTCAGATTTCTCTGGAATTTCCAAACTCGGGATTTCCCCTGCACATACACCAGCTCAGTTGAAGTAGACATGGATGACTGCATATAATGTAAAAGTGATCATGTCAATCTTCTTGTTGATATCTTCCTTGGAATATTATATCAGTTTGCTCATCTGCCAAGTTTGGTGCATCATCGTCTTTAGTTTTTGCATTAGCTGTAGACTTCAATCCAGTTTTCTTTGGAAATTGTCTAATGCAGCACACACTGTACTGCCATACAACATTAAGAAGCTCTTGGCACTATGTTACTGTTGTATTTGCTCTAGCTTATCTCACAAAAACATGTCCCTCTCCACCACTGGTCTAACATGACCTGTTTTACATTATATTTTCCCTTTAATTACAAATTATATATTTGTATGTATCATGTGTTGAATTGCACCACCTTAAAATCAGATTCTAAAACTCTTTGGTTTGATTGGACTATAACGTATTTGACCATGTCTCTTCCACCAAAGTCTGTCAAGTTAAACTGCAGGGGGAGCTGTCACACTGTGGTGCAGGCTTTGCTGGAAAAGCAGGTGTGGAGAGAGCAGGATGTTTAGCGCCATCCATATTACAACATGCCCCTCCTCCATCACTGGAAGTGGCTAGTAGTTCAGACTCATAAGCACTTTGCAGATTTGTGAACATGAAATACCAGCTAATCCCAGCAGAGGGGATGGGGCTTGTTGGAATATGTGTGGGAACATAAGACAAGGAGAGTGCACGTGAGGTTACTGTGCCTGGACCAATGCCTCCATGCAGCCCCAGCTTGGTAATCTAATCAGCTGCTCCAGAAAGCCTTGTCTCTGTGTCTGTGAACTAACATATTGTACATTATGCTTGTTTGACACATGTTCACATTTTATCTTCAACTTTTTTATTCTACTTAGTAGGAGAAAAGTAGGTGTTTTGATTGCATGGTTTGCAGTCTGTTTTCTCTCTTTTGTTCTTTTCATCCTAATAGTTGTTTGTGATGAGAAACATGCTGAAAACAATTTATACACAAACACCATATTTAATATTTCATAAATAATGTTATTAGTCATCAATCTTTTTTTGTGATTGAATGTTTTTGACTTATGACTCATAAACACACCAAGTGCACATGAAGTGAAAATAGTGAATCAAATATTGTTTAAAGTAAATTAAATATTGTTAAGCATGCTTGTGTTTGAGAAAGGTGCTATATAAGTTGTTGTTGTTGCTGTTGTTGTTGTTGGTGGTGGTGGTGGTGGTCAGAAAATACTCTTAAAATAAGACTGCAGCAAACTCACTTTGCCTAATCAACATTTCTCTCAAATCAACAGTAACCTAATTTAATCAAGCCTGGAATCTGAGGCCTTGCATTCAATCGAGGGAAATGCCAAAGGGAGAGAGTGCTTTGTATTTCAATAAAGCAGACAATTGTTGTCAGAGCCTATCTAAATCGTTGTTCTCTGAAAACTGATGTTTATTAATGTGTAAGCAGCAATGACGCCAATGCACTGAAGCTTAACCTTGATGCTAATTCTCTTTTGAGAACCACTTAATGAGAATAATGTTTCAAAAACATTGAACTGGGTTCCCTTGGCACTGCCTCTATAACAAATGCAACATGTATTCATTTGACAATCACATACATCTCCAAACTCTTAAAGCAAAATCTCTCTCAGGCTGCATTTAGAAAAAATAAAGACAATACTTTTTTATTGTGGACATCAGAAATTGTCCTCTCTTAAAAAACAGAAAGAAAAAGAAGACTGAATTATCAATATATACAGTGCACATACAGTTGTGCACATTACTCACAAATGTTTCAGATTATGAAACAAATTAGACAAAGATAACCTGAGTGAATGCAAAAAGCAGTATTTCAATGATGATATCATTTATTAAGGGAAAAAAGCTTTCCGAACAACCTGGACCTATATGAAAAAGTAATTGCCCCTTTAATAACTGGTGGTGCCACCCTTAGCACCAACAACTGCAATCAATTTGCACCAGCTTTATTTCATCTGTCCATTACATTGTTCACAGATATAATCAATCACATTTCACAATAACAATAACAGAGAGATTGCTTGGACATGTGGTTCTCCCTCTACATGATCACATTGGTTGTACGTAGTTACTGCTGTGGACCCACAGTCACCTGACTAGATCTCAGATATACAACATGTCAAAAATGATTTTTTTACATCTCTATGGAGGAATTTTGGCCCACTTTTTGCAGAATCATTTTTTTTCAGCCCCATTGGAGGATTTTCAAGTATGAACAGCCTATTTAAGATCATGCCACAGTATCTCGATCAGACTTAAGTCTGGACATTGACTAGGCCACCCCAAAACTTCCAAATAGCTCCACTTTTGTCTCATCAGTCCACAGGATACAGTATTTTTCCCCAAAAGTCTTGGGGATAATCATGATGGCTTTTGGCAAATGTGAGATGGGCCTTTGTGTTCTTTTTGGTCAGTAGTGGTTTTGACCTTGGAACTCTCCCATGGATACAAATTGTGCCCCCCAGTCTTTTTCAAATTGTTGAATCATGAACACTGACCTTAACTGAGTCAAACGAGGCCTGCAGTGCTTTAAATGTTGTTCTGGGTTCTTTGGTGACCTCCTAGAGTAATTTTGGTAGGCCTGCCACTCCTGGGAAGGTTCACCACTGTTCCATGTTTTCTCCATTTGTGGATGATAGCTCTCACTGTGGTTCACTGGAGTCTCAAAGCCTTAGGCTTTGTAACCTTTTCCAGACTGATAGATGTCAATGCTTGTTTCTCATTTGTTCTAAAATTTCTTCAGATCTGGACATAATGTGTGACTTTTTTAGATCTTTTAGCCTACTTCATGTTGTCAGACAAGATCTGTTTAAGTGGTTCATTGATTTTTGTGGCTAGTGAAACTGAACTCAGCTTTCCAAAAATGTGGATAATCAATTCATGGAGGGGCAATTGTTTTCACATAGGGTCAGGTTGTTTGGGGGTCACTTTTCCCCTTAATAAATAAAACCATCATTTAAAACCTGTTTTTTGTATTTACCGAGGTTATCTTTGTCTTGTGTTCAAATTTGATTTGATAATCTGACACAAAAACAAAATAAATCTGTATGGCGTCAAATACTTTTTCACAGTACTGTACATAATATATTGACAAGTCATCATTTAAAGAGAGACATTGTCAGTGTATGCAAACTTAATGTGTACTAATGTTACCCACACTACCTTTTAAACAGCATTTAACCTACTCACCTGCCCATTTAAATTCACCTGCCCATTTAAATTAAATAAGTTTATGCTGAAATAAGCTGCAAGTTTATCACTACAATTATGTCAGTGCTAAAAGGCTTTGCTATAGCTATGTACAGATGTTTAGGGAGATGAAGAGTCAAGACAAAGCTTTTCTAAATAACAGACAGGAAAAATAAAATATGTTGTTTTTTTGTTTTACTGACACATTGTGTTCTTACTTGAACTGATATCTCTTACTTGCCTTTTTCACACAAGTGGTTTGCAAAATAAATTGGAATTCCTTGCTTACTTCCTTCAAATAAGACGTATTAAGAGATTCTATGAAAACACGTCACTGTAGATTTTTTTTGGTTTGGTGGAAATACAGAAATGAACATAAAAAAGGAATGAGCAATTAATAAATATATATATATATATATGATTTACAAGGCAAACAGTAACTAGGCTGTGTCAAATTTTAGTAATCTGGGACAATTAATTTAAAATGTTATTTAGCTGGGCAATATGTCTTTATTTACTCAGAAATTAAAACTAAAATCAGAATAAATACACATACCATTAATAAAATAAGTAGTGACATCACTTATATGAGTGTGTTGGTTTAACCTTTTCAAAAGAAGTCCTGTGTTGTTTGTAGTTCTCACCCAGTACTTGATGACCAATCACTTCACAATACTTCACTGGATTAAATCAAGTGTGCTGTTGATGGAATTTAACAAATCAATGCTGAGAACATTGTAGAGACATCTGGTACCAGAAACTATGGAGGTCTGTCTTTGAAAGATGTCTGACTGTCTCTGAAGGATGTGAACATGGGCTGGACAGTCATTGTTTAGCTATGAAATTAAAGGAATGGCTCAGCAAAAATACAACTAAAACAATTTTACACTTACCCCAGATGCAGTCAACCAGCCATAATATGCTTGGAATCTAAATTTTGCTTATTTAGGTTATAATGTAAATGATGACGCTAACATCACCAACAAACACAAAAATTCAGTAGTTGCCTAAATAGCACAAATCATTTCTGTACAACATACCTCACAAAAGATCACCCAACCCACTCAAACAGCATCCAGGTCTCTTGAGACTTCAGTTATCTTTGTGTGGATAAGAGATGTGCTTGGTTTGGGTTTGGTTTGATCTTAATTCTGAGAAACTTGTTCTGGGCAAGTTGTTGATTGAGATGGAGGGCAGATTAAATGACAGATTTCCTCATTATTTTAGAACCTAATTTATTGTTATTTTATTTCATCGCTCAATAGGTTTGAAATGTTTAAAGCTCTGATCTTCTCTCTGACCTTCATTCTTAAGAAAAACAACCAGGCATAACCTGATGGGTCAATACATTTCACCTGCCAATGTGCAATAAACAGTTTTCCATGAAAAGTAAATTTGTGAATATTACGTGATTATCATTTTGTTTTCACAATGTTTTAGAGCAAGCACAGTTTTCTCCAAATTGTGCATTCCAGAGTTGTGCTACAGCTGAGAACAATCAGGGTGACACTGGGAGGCCACTCTGTTTCCAGTTGAGTCAACTGGCCAATCTGCCCAGCAAAATAAATAAATAAATAAATAAACCTTTACAGTGAATGTTTTCTTTGGATGTTCTTGAGAGAACATGAACATTCAGTGGAATGTGAAAATCTTTGCTTGGTAAATAAATCATCTCAAGAAACCTCATGAGTAACATAAAAGGTGTCAGAAGTATTCACATTCATTACTCAGGTAGAAGTATAGACACTAGGGTTTAAAAAGACTTTTATAGAAGTTGAAGTATCAACTTAAGCTTTTTACTCAACTAAAAGTACAAAAGTTCTGGTTTCAAAACTACTTAAAGTATAAAAGTAAAAGTAATGTAAGGAAAACAAATGTCAAAACTTAGGCTGTGCCACAGGGGCATATAGTGACTACCCCACCCCCCACCCCCAAAATACATTTATTCTAAAAGCTGTAATGACTGTAATGTTATATTAAAATGGTAATGTTGACATTTTTGGGATGTACTGGCTTCCTGTTTCAGCTGCATATCTGTTCCTTTATAATGAAAACATTTTAGTAGTTTTAAATATTTTAGTGGACCATATATGTGTAGTACTGAGCTTAATGGAGAGTGACGAGACACGTGACGTGCAGGTGTGATGGATCGCTTACCAATAGGGTATCAGAATGGTATATGTTTATACTTATCATCCAACCACAATCAAATTCACACTTTCTGGATGGCGCAATTTATCTGGATAGGTTGTTTTTTAAATGATGACAAACCGAAATGAAATACGTAGAAATAATGAGGCTGTTTTTAAAATGTAAGGAGTAGAAAGGACCGATAATTGCATGAAAATGTAAGTAAGTAGAAGTAAAAAGTCGTCCGAAAATAATTACTCCAGTAAAGTATAAATAACCAACATTTCTACTTCAGTATAGTAATGAAGTATTTGTACTTCATTACTTGATAACATATAGAGATGATGGATTAGCCCAGCCCAGCCTTGATTCACAATGAAATCTCTCCCACAAAGTGCTAGAGCTTTTATTACAAACATGTTTTATAAAAGGAATAATTTACAAAGTTTTTTTGTGGAAAAAAAGAAGAACAATACACATAAACACTTCTGTTTCCTCACCGTATTTAAAAATATCAGTATCGGTTTTCTGGTTGGGCAACCATTTAAAAACCAACCTTCACAACAATACGAGGAGGATAACAAAAGTGAATGCAAGTCACCCAAATACCCAGAGTCACTGACTGGTTCATGAACACATACTGAGACGCTGAGCTAGTCTAAAGTAGGTTAACTACTTCTGAACTAGTCACAAACACCACTGGAGACGAAAGGAGGTATACACTAAAACACAGGATGAGAGAACATCGCCATTGTTTAGATGAGTGTGGTTGTGTTTGTATATCCTCCATCAGAAAAATATAGCAGCTTTAATCGTTCCACGTCTTCAGAATGTTTCTTTAGATCTCACCCTCAAAACATGTTCCCCTGACTTACACGTGAACCACCCTTTCTTCGCGCAGACTCCTCCGGTACTCCTTAAGCCAGTTCTTGAGCTCGGAGATGCGATAGCCCTCGGGCCCCCTACCACCCTGGTACACCACCTTGCCGTCCTGCACGATGTAGAGGCGGTCGAAGTACGCGCCGTATGCCGCGTTGGACGCGTTATCCATACCGTCCGCCACTACGGGGCAGCCGGGCGGCGCCTCCAGCTCCATGAGGCGAGCAGCGCGCAGGCGCTCCTCCAGACAGCGGTGGCGCGGGATCTGGTAGGGCGCGTCCGAGCTTGCCCAGCCGTCGGACGGGTGCGCCTCTTCGATGTACACTAACAGCGCGTCGGCTACGTCAGCGTAGCGTCGCACGAGGCGTCCGAAGGCGCGGAGGCGCGTCATGAACGGCGGTCAGGTGCAGCTGCCGAAGTTGAGCATAAGCGGCCGCGCGCCGCGCGCATATTCCAGGATATGGCGGCGGCGCGCGTCCATTAGCCGCAACACTGTGCTGTTGGGTGCCGCGCATCCCACGCGCGCGGCCTTCAGCGCATCCAGCTTGTGGCCGTGCCACACGGCGCGCAACGACGACACGCTGAACATACGGTCCGAGTCGGACACGCAGAGCGGCGGGTCGTCAACCTCACTTGCTTCACCCACTCCCTCCTCCTCCTCCTCTTCGTCGCGCGTCCTCGCGCGCACCAACACGCGCTTCCGCACGCACAGGAAATCGAGCAGCCACAGCGCGAGAGCTGCGACGAGGAAGCGCGGCAGCAGCGTGAGACAGGCGAGCGCGCTCCGCAGCGCCTCAAGCGTGTTCATGGCTCGCCGCTGGACGGAGAAACAGCGCAGCCTGACGGGCCTTTATATAACACGAGAGGAGTGAGGAGGTGAATGGGGGAGCTCTCTCTCACACACTCCGCCTCCTGCACTCTAAACTCTTTTGAGAACGTGAGATGAAGACACGAGACCCGCAAGTCACGAGAGCAACAAGTGATGAAACTGGTGTGAAGCTGTCAGAGACCTGAAGACAACTCTGGCGCTTAGATTAACACTGAAGGCTTGTCAGGCGTCTTCTGGGACACTGAACTGTCCTTTATACGGGTGTTTATTCAAAAACAGGCAACCCACACAGTAAATCTGCCAGTGTTAAATCAACACTATTAGAGTTAAATTAACATTGAGAGTGTTACATTTTGACACCCTTAGTGTTAATTTAACTTTAATAGTGTTGATTTAACACTGGCAGATTTACTGTGCAGGGATTGGTGTTATTTTTTTCCATTTTATGTATAAGCTCATATTAAAAGTTTATTCTGTCTTGTTTTTCACACAGGTCCGTTTGTATTGTTTTTACTAGAATAATAAACAAAGGAATAAATAAAAAAATGTTGCTTAGCATAACAGGCTAGTTAAGAAAACTGCCCTGATCTCCACAGGGAAAAGTAATGGAGTACAGAGTAAGTTTGCAATCAGGGAAAGCAATCGATTACCAGAAAAATAAAGGATCTACTCTAAATACTAAAATAATGCTCCTAAATAACCGTGAAGACAATAAAACACAAAATAGCAACATAATTGCTGTTAAATATACATTTAGTGCAAAATGACTCTTACATTACTAAAATATAATTAATGCAGCTGAAACAGCCAGTACATCCCCCGAAAAAATCAACATTACCATTTTAATATAACATTATAGTCATTACGACTTTTAGAAAAACTGTATTTTCGGGGTGGGGTGCACTATAAATATATATATTTATACGTTTTGGCATTTGTTTTCCTTACATTACTTTTATTTTTATACTTTAAGTAGTTTTGAAACCAGTACTTTTACTTTTACTTGAGTAAAAAGCTTAAGTTGATACTTCAACTTCTATAAAAGTCTTTTTAAACCCTAGTATCTATACTTCTACCTGAGTAATGAATGTCAATACTTTTGACACCTTTGATAAATTGTATACAAATTTTACCCATAATTAAATAAACCTGTCCTATTGTGGGGCGTCCTGGTGGTTTAGTGTTTAGCACGTTCGCCTCTCAGCGCTGGGGTCTTGGGTTCGAGTCCCCATCTGAGCAGAGTTTCCATGTTCTCCCCGTGTCTGTGTGGCTTTCTTCCCAGTCCAAAAACATGGAGGTCAGGTGGATTGGGTGCTCTAAGTTGTGTGTGTGCATGTGTGCACCCAGCGATGGATTGGTGCCCTATCCTGGGCTTAGTTGAATAGTGCAATGCCCTGCCCTGCGCCACGGTGAGGGGGTGGGGGACTAACCGTGACCCTGATGAGGATTAAGCGAGTGTGGTAATGGATGGGTGAATGTCCTATTGTTAAACCAAATTGTTCAAATGTCCTCTCTACCTCAGAATGAATGTGGTGGAAGTGGCAGAATGTAGTGGAAGCCATGTAAAGGTGCTGTTTCAGATCTTATTACTAATTAAACCACAGAGTATATATTAGGGGTCATCGATCATCTCCAAAAAGGGTCAGTGTGGTTTTAAATCAAGTACAAACTCACCTGAGTCCATTCAGCAGTCTCAGTTGTTTATATGCAGACTCCTGCAGCCACACTAGAGAGCTTGGTGGCCCATATTTGGCTACTTTGGACATATGTAACCTTTGAAAAGTCCATTCAGAGTGTCCCTAATGAATTGTCATGATTGACTGCAATACCATGAGGATGGTGACCAAACCTAGTTGTGTTGTGTCAATAGTACCAGATTACCCTTTTGTTGGAACTTTATTGTAAGGCCCCTTAAAGTTAGAAAAATGTAAAAGTTATGAATGTTAGAACATTTTCTAAACCATGTGTATCTTGCTTATCTCTTAATTCAGGCATTGTCTTCTTCCATGCACTTATACTGCCTTGTAAAAAATTATATACCTATAGTGTAACTGTCAGATTCTGCACAGCTTCAAAAAACAAGCCTTTCGTTTTAGAAATGGACCAAAAGACAGAACTGAAGTGATACTTGTATTAAATCCTGCCTTTATAAGGAACAGGTAGTTTAACATGAAAATTTAGTTGGTGTCAGTAGCAAGTTTGCTATCTGGCAGGAGTAAATGCTAATTCAGCTGATATTACAGGAAGTCTTAGAGGAGTGCAGTCTACAAAAAATAACTTTAAATTGACTTAAAATTACATTTAAATGATAAATGAGACATGAGAGTTAGATGTGTGTGTGTGTGTGTGCTCACAAGCACATGTGTGTTCACTACATGGATGGGATAAAGGGAGAGGCCAATTTTTTCAGTTGTTTTTTAATTGAAAATGTTTCAGTTTAGAGTCTCACTGACTCTGAAATGAAAGCATAGAATTTAAATAAGACATCATGGAATCAATTTATAGACCAAAATGTCTCTAAACTTTGGACACAAAGTAGCACATTTAGCAGATATAACAGCTGAACACACTTGTGACTTTCTTTCTACAACAGACATCAAACATTCTTCAGACAGTTCTTCACAAATCTGCTGCAGAACGTCACATAAATGTTGGCACTTGTAGGTTTGCTTTGCTTTCACTCTTCAGTCCAGTTCATCCCAAATCAGCTGGATGGGGTTTAAGTCTGGAGACTGTGCTGCCACAACATGTTTTCAAGCTGACCATCTTGTTCTTTTTTCCTGAAGTAGTTCTGGTAGAGTTTGGACTTATTGGGTTTTGGGTCATTATCATGCTGTAGGATGAACCCCTGACCAAGATGCATACGAGGAATGTTCTAAAACTTTTGACTTGTAGTGTATGTTTAAGAAAATGTACTTTAAATGTTCTTTGGGTGGCATTATGTAAATATGATAAAAAAAACTTAATTAGTTGTGTTGTTTCCACAATTGTCTCTGCTGACATCAATACAGTAAAATAAAGAAAATAAAAATTTAGATGCAAACAGAAGTAATTTCTATTTGAATAATTCTTTGTTAAAAAACTTTCTGGCACACAGAGCACTACAGTTATTTCCCACCAAAACAGTTACAATATAGCTGAACAGCTGAAATCATACTTGAGCTGATACATGTAATATAAAGTATTATACTATTTTGATAATATAAGAAATCTTTAAATCAAATATTGTTTGTATGTCTGCATCTTTTCTACAGCAGTGATGTTATTCAGTCCATTCTTATAACATAAAAGATCACTAATTATGAATTACTATGCACCATTGACTACAATTTAAAATTTTAAGCAGATTAAAATTAATCTTTGAGCTTGAAACCACTCTCTTACCTTTTTGCAACTCTTCAACTGTGTCTTTTTATAATATGGCTGTTTAAAATTTGTTTGAAATTGTACAAACCGGATTCCAAAAAAGTTGGGACGCTATACAAATTGTGAATAAAAATTGAATGCAATGTTGTGGAGGTGGCAAATGTCAATATTTTATTTATAATAGAACATAGATGACAGATCAAAAGTTTAATCTGAGTAAATGTAACATTTTAAAGGAGAA
>BRDA01052335.1:0-16622 GCA_036984385.1 Crenuchus spilurus | reverse complement strand
CATTATGGTGACATACCAGAGTTCAAAAGAGGACAAATTGTTGGTGCACGTCTTGTTGGCGCATCTGTGACCAAGACAGCAAGTCTTTGTGACTAAATATTATTGAGCCACTTTGGGGTGTTATGGAGGAGTGAGTCAGGAAACGTTTTCCTCCACCAGCATCACGTAGTGACCTGACCACTATCCTGCAAGAAGAATGGCTTAAAATCCCTCTGACCACTGTTCAGGACTTGTATATGTCATTCCCAAGACAAATTGACGCTGTATTGGCCGCAAAATGAGGCCCTACACCTACTAATAAATTATTGTGGTCTAAAACCAGGTGTTTCAGTTTCATTGTCCAACCCCTGTAAATATGTATGTTTCTCACATAGCAGAGGCAGGGAGACAAAAGCAGAGGTAGGATATTATTAATGCTGTAAATATTAATGTACACACATTCAATGACCAACACAATACTAGGGAAACACTAGGGCTAAATACAAGGCATGATTAGACACAAACAAGAGGGCAGAGTATTAAGACCATTAAAAGCTATTTTGGGTTTAGCCAATTTCTTGCTTTCCCAGTGTGTGTGTGTGTGTGTGTGTGTGTGTGTGTGTGTGTGTGTGTGTATACAGGGGTTAGACAATGAAACTGAAACACCTGGTTTTAGACCGCAATAATTTATTAGTATGGTATAACTTCACACTCTGCTCTTATTGGTGCAATGTGCAATTATTGAAGATTGGCCACCAGACTGGTCTAATTTAGCCATGAATCCTCCCCACACTAAAATGACAGGTGTTTCGGTTTCATTGTCTATCCCCTGTAGGTTTTAAGCCTCTTTTTCAGGTAATAAGAAACTACTCTGTCTTGCAGTGGTGTTAACACTTTGCTAGCAATATGGCTGCTCAACATTTAACAATACATCACAGCAGTAAAAGCAAGTGTTCGAAGAGACATTTTAGAAACAAATGAATTATCCTTTGTACGATGCAATTACTACTGATTTGTAACAAAGCACTGAGGAAACCCCACAGCCTATTACTTTTGAAATACCAATAGCAGAATGCAGCTAAATTGTTTCTTTAGGTTCTAAAGAATACCTCAGTGTTCTTAAATGACTTGCCTCATCTGTAGCATATGATCAGTTCCAACAGAAAGTGTATCTACCAGTACTTCCAAAAGTTAAACTTGTAGACTCAAAAAACATTCTAAAACACTTACAATAGAAACCAATGGGCATTTACTTCAGTATTCGGTCACTGTCTTCTCAGTATCACTTTAAAACTTAAACCCAACAAATTTCCAAAATCTCCCACATCACTCCTTAAATGCTTACCTGTGCCAGAAATCACATAAACAAATGAAGGAACTAGTGACTAAGTAATCCTGTAATGAGCAGGGTGGAAGAGAAGGAATAAATAGAGTTTTTGAAAGAGTGGAGAGGAGGATGAGGAGAATCGATTAGCCTGGCTTGCTGAGAAGGGGGAGTTAAGACATCAGCTGCTAGCTTCTGATAACAGCACAGCCATGTGTCCCCTCCGCTCCGTAATGCACCCACTGATCGTCAGTTGGCATGAATGTGTGTGCGTGTGTTTGATGGTACTGTTGGAGTTCTGCTCATTAAGTAGCTGAGTGATTCTAGTGCTTTGTTCTACTGCCAGCGTCTTACCACATTTTATAGGAGGAAGGGATAAGAACACACAGAAAGAGAGAGAGAGAGAGAGAGAGAGAGAGAGAGAGAGAGAGAGAGAGAGAGAGAGAGAGAGAGAGAGAGAGAGAGAGAGAGAGTCAAACATAAATAAATCTATACATTCATAATGTGCTAAATAATGGTGCCAAATAGTGTTCTTTGAAGCCCTGCCATAGTAGAACCACTGTTGGTTCCCTGAAGAACCATTTAATGAAAATATTTTTAAAAATGTTTGTTAATGAGTTGCACACTTTTTAAGAACCTAAACGTTCAATGAACTTCAGCATCATGAAAAGGTTCTATATTTATTGACCTACCAATGTTCTACCTACAAAAGTATTCATTTACAATCAGGACTCTGACATCCACCCAGTAAAAAAAGACCATCCCGTAAAAAAAAAAAAAAAATGCCACCCCCCCTCTACATTCTCTTTTGATTTTTTTTATTTGACATGTCTGTTATTTTAATTGTCTATAGACAAGTTCTTCAAATTATACCACAATCATGACAGTGGCAACCTCTATTTTTTAATGCAAATAGAGATAGATCTGAACACTTTTCTTCCCTGTAGAGTGCATCCATTTGCCATATTTCAGCTTCAAACATGGCAAACAGAACTGTACAACAGGGTCTGCTCTTTCTTTATAAATAAAAATAGCTATAACAAACAGCAATGAGCTGAGAAAAGTATGGTAAATTAAACACAATACTCTAGTCTATAATCTAATGCATTTAATAATACCTTGGTACACTAGGCATTTAACAGCCTGCCAAAAATGTTTATGTAATATTTCACCATTTTAAAATGTATTGGATTTGAAAGTCAATATGTTTACATCTGTTTAAGAGGTCAACCAACACAAAAAGGGAATACATTAAAAACATAGAGTGGCTTTGTAGATACTTTTGTTGTGCCTTATGTATGCAACATTTATTTATTAAACACATTTAAAAACAATGAAGCATTACAGGTGAAAAGAAAGACAGTTATGTCTACGCATTGTGATAGCTTTTCTTTGACTGTAAAACATTGTATAAATGTGGGATTAATACTGTCCGTTAGAGTGCAGGCAAGGGAAATGTACTGTTGTTCAGTTGTGCTTGAATGTTTGTGAACCTTTTAGAATTTTCTAGATTTCTGCATAAATATGATTTTCACACAAGTCCTAAAAGTAGATAAAGAGAACCCAGTTAAACAAATGAGACAAAAAATATTATACTTGGTCATTTATTTAATGAGGAAAATAATCCAATATGACCTATTTGTGAGAGGCAAAAGAATGTGAACCTTTCAACGTCTGGATTGATTTCCTGACATTTTCCTTTAGAATTCTCTGATATAATTCAGAATTCATTGTTCCATCAATGATGGCAAGCCATCCAGGCCCAGTTACAGGAAAACAGGCCCAAACTATGATACTACCATCACCATGTTTCACAGATGGGATAAGGTTCTTATGCTGGAATGCAGTGTTTTCTTTTCTTCAAACTTAACGCTTTTCATTTAAACCAAAAAGTTCTATTTTGGTCTCATCCATCCACAAAACATTCTTCCAATAGTCTTCTGGTTTGTTAACATGATCTTTAACAAACTGCAGATAAGCTGCATTGTTCTTTTTGGAGAGCAGTGGCTTTGGTTCAGTGTTCTCCTGATGGTGGATGGTAGAAGGCACTTAATCCTCATTGGCTGATATCTTCATACTGAGGCAGGGGATGGGATGAGAAAGAACAGGTACTCAAAGCCGTCCTTATGAAAAAAACTGTTTTTGTCATGGACCACAGTCGGTGAGATTTTCTGACCAAAAATGTGAAAGACATTTCATTACTACCCCAGGGTGTTGTTGCTGTATCTCACAGATTCCCAACCACTAGGCTCTGAATTAGTACTGGACTGTGTAACATTTGCTACTGAACCACAATGATTATAAAAATATATTAATATACAATAATAATTAATATGAAATATCAACAATAACAGTTGCTGGTAATCAAAACAACTTGACATTGTGTTTGATCTGCTAATTTTCTACTTTTCTCATCATTCGCTGATATGGCCATAACAACAGGATTAGGAGAGCTGAATCTGATGCTAGGTCATTGATAGAATTATATAAACAAACTTGGTTAGATAAGTCCTGTTGTTAAATAACAGACAGAATAAAGACTGAAATTAAAATACACCTTCTTCAATAGCAAATATTAAGAAGCACATCTAAAATATATCAAGCATTGCCAATGTTTATGTGACGAAAGTGGGTGCCACCTCCTGTCAGTCAGTCTGTGAGAATCCTGCCAATTTAAAATTGTCCCATATGGCAAAGAATTTTGGGAATGCCTGTGAATTAAGTAATTTTGAAATGTAGGCATCCATTTATAGATGACAACAAGTTGTATTTATTCATAATTGAATGTCAAATGCAAGTAATTGTTGTCATAAGTTGGTTGTTATTATTTGTTATTTTTAAATTACCATTACAACACTCAGCTTGGGCTGTAATAGTAAAAATCACCCAATTAATTTTGATCTGTAAATATGTCAAATAGCTAAAATATCACTAATAAAATTGGTAGTGTTAGTTCACACAATAAAACTACACCTAACAGTGTCACATGGCACATTGAATAAACTATCTGCTACAATTCCATCAGAGTAAACAGATGTACTGAAACAGCCTGCTGTCAATAACACTAAAGACACTAAAACTCACCCAACTGTCTTTCCTCACACTTCCACTTTAGAAGATTGAACTTCTGGAGCAGCAGCATCTGTGGGTTTTATTATAGACTTGAAACAGCTAGAAATAATGTGTTAATGTATTTTGGTGACATTATATGTTTGAGCAGCAGTGTACACTGATGTCTTGATTGTGTATAACCATCATTGTCAACAGCAAAATTATCAACAGTAGCATGACACTAGTGCCAAAGTTTGTGTAAGCTTGCTCAAATGTGTACACACAGGCTTACAACCCAAGCCTATAAGCAAAGCATATTCAATTTCAATGGCAATGGAATGAGAAAGAACAACTGCCAATCTCCATGCCATATGTGATACAACATGTCCAATCAGGCGTAATTTGAACACAAAAAAAACTTTGATGCAATTATGTCCATATATTGTGAATGCCAAATACAGACAAGTCTCTCATCTTATACAAATCACACACATTTTCATTACTCTTACAGCTGGAAGTAATTCTTTTCAGGGAGACTTTTTTAAAAGAATGAATTGGCACCTGGTCCATTTGCGAAAGGAAATTGGTAGCAATGGCTATCAGGGTGTGTAATGAGGCGAGAACAGGTGATATTCAAAGCTGCTCAGTCATTTGTTCAAAAGATCAGCGAAATAAATATGCTGTAAAATGAACTGAATTGAGACAACCTTACACACACAAGCCAATACAGTGGAACCTCGGATATCGTTTGCCCTGGTTATCGTACAATTCAGTTACTGTCAAGTTGTTCCAGTCAAATTTTGTCCCAGTTATCATTAATCCACCCAGTTTTCATTGGAATGCCCACATGACTCACTATTTTCACAAAAACGAGGCATCCACCCATACATTTGTCACTCACCCATGCATTTGTCATTCATTCGGGCTTTGTATCTTGTCATTTCTGATGATAACCAAAACTAATGATAACTGAAGCAATATTTCCCATAAGAAATCCAATTAATCCATTCCAAACACTCCAAAATATTAACAAAAACACATTTTAAGAAGAATAACTATAGTTTTACATTCAGAACACAATGAGAAGTAAATAAAAAAGACTAATGAAATGGATAAATGAACATTTAACATCACTCTTACAGGTTTACGCTCTGTTTTAGAGCATGCTGGTGTGGTCCATCTGGCAGCCTTTGTTTTGTACACCCGTTTTCAGGGTTCTCAGCAATTTGTTTTTGCTCCTGTTTCGAGGCGGCAGTGCTTCATTTAAATGGTATTTACAGTAAATCAGGCTGGCACTTAAATCCAAGCACTGAAGCTGATCATCTGCACTCAGATCTCTACTTGTTCCAATATCATATGAAAGTTTAATGAATCAGACACAGAGCAGTTTGTACATCTTTCAGGCAAGTCAAATCTGTTCTCTCTTTTACCCAACTTTAATGAATGTTGGCCATTGTCTGTAGATACAGCTTCATGTTGGCCTAAAATTGCAGTGTCGCTCATGATCTATGTAACCAGAGTTTGATAATATGAAACCAGCTTTGTGCCTATTTTATAAATAATTTCTGACAGCCAAAGTAGTTCTTATATCAAGTTCTACAAGATAAACCTGAGTAACACAAATTCTCAGAATTGCGCAAAATATTGAAATCGTGCCCTTATGAGTTTGTTCTGGTTGGAGGGCATCATTTCACACTAAACCTATCATATATTTCAGATTCTCTAATCCAAATAGTGTAATTGTGCCCATTTTTAGTAAGCTGTCACCCCCTGCAGCATTACAACAAGTGCTCTCATGAATATGTAACATCTTAAACCTCACATGAACAGCTCTAAAATAATAAGCTTCACCTAAAATTTAAGAATGTAAGCACTATGCAACATGAAGACAGATTTGGTCTTTAGTTTTGCAATGGAGTTTTGATAACATGAAAAACAACAATTTAATCTTAAAAACTACTAGGTAACACTGTGCAAATCGGATGCCTAAATGATCACACATTACTCTTAAACACAGTCAATCTAAACATGTTTACTATATAGTGCTGTATGTTTGTCATGACAAATTACATAAATCAATGTTAACATTTATAAAGGGCTATTCTAGTAGCTATCTGCCATATAGGCTTATTTTTATGACAAAAGATGCCTGTTGAAATTATAAGCTGTTGTGTGGCAGCAGGCTCTGCTTTTCTGATTTGCTTCTGCCAGTCATCAGCTGACATTACCTGTAGCTGTGACTGGTTTATTCCATTAAGGGGCCACCCCTGCTGTGCAGCTTTTAATAGCAGTGGGTATTTCTTGAGTCACTAGTGCTGGTCATCAGCTGATGTTGCTTGCAGCTGTGACTTGTTTATTTCATGCAGTGTGCTTGGTGCAGAGTCATTAGCCTTGCCTGTGCAGGCCAGACTCTGCTAGTATTACTTTTCTAAGGATCTCAGCCTTAAGTGTTTTCAATAATCTCTCTCACTCAGTTTTTGCAATTTCCTGTGTTTTTGGCTTCTGAGGCTAGAGTCTTTGCTGACTTCTGTTTCATGTGCTTCGGTGTGAATAATATGCCTCTAAAACTGGATCTCCTGGCACATTTCTCCTTAATTTAGGGAATACACAGTGAGGTAACTACCCTGTTTTCACCTTTTTAGAGTGGTGTCAGTGTTTTCTGATCTCTCTCACATGGTACTTGCATTGTGTGTTTTACAAAATATACACATGGTGTTGCCTCATTCTAATGGCACACTTGAGTTGTATTCCTATGTGAAGATAATCTGGTTTTTCTGTTAATCTAGTTTATTTTTTAGAGCTATTAAAAAATCCACAGCCTCATTAGCACACAATGGCATTGCTTTGAATCCTAGTTACGGAAAGTTTTAACTTAGACATTTAGCTTTTTTTAATAGGTGACTTTTAGAATTTTTAAAATGTGACAGGGAGTGAATTAGAAATGCTTATGTGTTCTATGAGTGGAAACCTACTGGTGACATGTTTCCTTGATTTGTGTGAATTACTATGATAATTAGTTCAAGGGAACAACATAAATGAGCTATGGCCAGAACTTGTGGGCACTAATGCTTGATAATTAAGTTTTTATAATTATGAAGATGATTTAGTTGTAGTCACATCTTGGTATCATATGGTGCAGATTTATTAAGAAATATATCAAGAACATGTAGTATTGCCTCAAAATTATACAAATGCTCTAGGGGATTATAAAATCTATTTTGGAAATTAATTATTTTTATATTTACAGTTTTACCATTTGTAAACCAGCCACTAGCGAGCTCAAACAGGATATTCCTAGTGCCGGTCCCAAGCCCGGATAAATGGTGAGGGTTGCGTCAGGAAGGGCATCTGACATAAAAATTTGCCAAAACAATTATGTGAGTCATTCAAAATTCCCTTATACCGGATTGGTTGCGACCCGGGTTAACAAAGATCGCCAACGGTACTGGTGGCAAGCAGGGTACCAGCGGAAATTGTACAACTGTTTGTCGAAGACATTGAGGAGGGAAGCATGTGAGGAAAAAGAGAGAAAACAGGAGAGGCAAGAATATAGGACTGAGGGTAGGAACCCTAAATGTTGGGACGATGATGGGGAAAGGTAGAGAGCTGGCTGATATGATGCAGAGAAGAAAGGTCAATATTTTGGGTGTTCAAGAGACAAAGTGGAAGAGTAGCAAGGCATTGGTGCCGGGTTTAAACTGTTCTACCATGGTGTGGATAGGAAGAGAAATGGAGTTGGGGTGGTTTTGAAGAAGGACTAAGAATTGTTGTTGAGGTGAAAAGAGTGTCAGATAGGTTGATGTGTTTGAAGCTAGAAATTGAGGGTGTAATGGTGAATGTTGTCAGTGGCTATGCACCACAAGTTGGTTGTGAGTTAGAGGAGAAAGAGAGATTCTGGACAGAGCTAGATGATGTATTAAAGAGCATTCCCATTGAGGAGAGAGTGGTGGTTGGTGCAGATTTCAATGGACATGTGGGTGAGGGGAACAGATGAGATGAGGAGGTGATGGGCAGGTTTGGTGTTAAGGGTAGGAATATAGAAGGACAGATGGTGGATTTTGCAAAGACGATGGAAAAGGCTGTGGTTAACACCATAGCCCGACCGATATATCGGCTGGCCAATATTATCAGCCGATATAGTGTTTAAAAGTTTATCGGCTATTGATCAAAATTTGGCCAATAGGTGCAGAGCAAAACACTTTTGATTTTCCTGGCCTGGAGGGCTGGGAACATTATGGAATTGTGCCGCTAATCCAGCAGAGGGCGCCCGCAGACCAAGTCATGTTCAGGTCACGTCCATGCAGCCTGTTGACTGAGCAGCAGCCCAGAGGAGACGCAGAATTCTGAGAGCGACTGAGAACTGTGCATCACACTGCTGACCTGGGCATCGTATATTTGTCAATGGTAAGTTTATAAGTAGCTTGTGAAATAAACATCAGCAAAAGATTTCCACTCAACTCTCCAACCCACTTGCCTCAAGCTAAAAGCTTTAGCTACCTACTGTCCAGGTTGACAACTATCGGCCAGTTTCGCTACTGCCTTTCCTCTCTAAGTTCATAGAAAGGGAAGTGTACAATCAGGTCTCTGACTTCTTCACCCAGAACGACCATCTTGATTGTAACCAATCTGGTTTTAAAAAGGGACACTCTACTGAAACGGCTCTGTTGTCCGTCACAGAGGCCTTAAAAACTGCCAGAGCTACCGGACAGTCCTCGGTGCTCATACTGCTGGACCTGTCAGCAGCTTTTGACATGGTTAATCACGACCTCCTATTATCTTTGCTTTCAAACATGGCTATCTCAGATACACCACTATCATGGTTCATTTAAAGTGTCATGGTTAGGACATCTGTCCTCTTCACACTAACTTGTCCACTGGAGTGCCCAAAGGCTCGGTACTGGGACCCCTTCTTTTTTCCATTTACACCACCTCACTGGGACCAGTTATCCGCTCGCATGGCTTATCCTACCATTGCTTTGCTGATGATACTCAGCTCTATCTGTCATTCCTGCCTGATGATAACTCTTCCATCTTGGCGCAGATATCTCACTGCCTCTCAGATATATCCTCGTGGATGAAGGTTCACCACCTACAACTTAACCTCTCAAAGACTGAACTACTGGTCTTCCCAGCAAAACAGTCGGTTCAACACAACCTCACCTTGACGATTGACTCGCTCTCACTCTCCATCAAAGAGTGTTAGGAACCTCGGGGTTATGTTTGATGACCAGCTTTCATTCACACATCATGTGGCCTCTGTTGCACAGTCCTGCCGCTTTGCGCTCTATAATATCAGACAAATCAGACCGTTCCTAACGCAGCATGCCACTCAACTCTTGGTACAAGCTGTGGTTCTCACGCCTTGATTACTGCAACGCTGTGCTAACAGGCCTGCCAGCCTGCACTATTAAACCACTACAGATGGTCCAGAATGCAGCAGCACATCTGGTTTTTAACCATCCAAAACGGGCACGTCACCCTGCTGCTCCTTGAGCTACACTGGCTTCCAATTGCTGCCCGGATCAAACACAAAGCCTGCACTATCGCCTATAAGGTGATGACAGAGCAGGCTCCCTCTTATCTGCACTCCCTCCTAAAAGCTTATGTCCCTGCCCGGTCGCTGCGCTCCTCCACTGAACGTCACCTTGCTTTGCCTAACATTCACACAAAGCAATCCAGACTGTTGGTGGAACAAGCTGCCTACCACCACTAGAGCAGAAGTGTCCCTCACTGGTTTCAAGAAACTCCTAAAATCCGAGCTCTTCAAAGAGCACCTGCTCAAATGATCCCAACTACTCCCCATGAGTACTGATATGCATTCAACATCGAAATGTTAATTATTTAACTTTAGTATTTTTTGCATTTGTACTTTTATACTATTGTAAGACGCTTTGGATAAAAGCGTCCGCTAAATGTAATGTAATGTAAACTAGCAAGATACAATTTACGAGAGATAATTTAGCATATAACCTTGCTAAAATAAAACCTTAGCGAGAACAATGTAAGTAACACACAATGAAATATATAAATTCTAAGTAATAACATTATCTTTTCCATAAATTACATGCATCGTTTGTCTGAAGTAAACTAATCTGATTGAACATGACCGAGAACACACTGCTACTGCGGCTCAATATTAAAACATTTCTAGTTTAATTTATAACATATAGTGGAGTGAATCATGAAATGAAAAAACAACCAGTGCACTCGTAACCCTTTAGTGGGACCAGGTACAGTGGTATGTCAAATCGTTTGGCCTCACGTAACCATAGTACTGTGCTTCATAGCGTATTTTTAGCTCTATTTTCCAATATAAGGCAAAGGGATATGGTACCAGCGTAGAGTCTCGTGACCAGCTTGCATCAGTTGATTTCTGATCAGAACGTGGCAAGCTGCGAGCCTGAGTGACGCCAGTAGCTAGTGGCAGAGTAGTGGTATAGTCAGGCTTTATAGCCCCCATCTGTGCTTACAGAAGCAGGAACAAGCCCCCCGCTCAGCGTGCAGTCAGACTTCGGTCTCTTGCCCCTAAATCCAGGGTAAAGCACTCTTATCAACTGCATAAAAGATTCTAGTATATTCAGCCCCTCGTGTGTATTGTGTGCCTGAGTGTGTGCGCGTATCCATGGTAACGCGCAGGTGCTGTGCAGCCAGAGATTTTTTCTCATATGTTTTTGTGTGCGGACACAGATAAAAAAACAGCTAGATATGTTACCACTTACTTACGAGTAACTTGTATGTTGCTTGTCCTGACTAACAGACATAGAGCAGTATACATTAAACACAAAAAAATAATATATTTCGAATTAAGAGCTTTCTTACTATGTGAATGTAATAATAGTTAGTACATTAAGCCTAATATGTAAAAGATATGACAAATCTTTTTATTTTATGTATTTTTCTAAAAGGTTGTAAAATGTGCAGTTGTTTGTTCTAAACAGGTCTTCAATATATTGTATGGTATGGAGACAGTTTCACTGACAAAGAGACAGGAAGCAGAGCTGGAGGTGGCAGAGATAGATAGATAGATAGATAGATAGATAGATAGATAGATAGATAGATAGATAGATAGATAGATAGATAGATAACTTTATTTATCCCAGGGGAAAAGTCAATTTTTACAGCAGCTTCAGCAGAAAGACAAAAGATACATACTGTAAATGTAAACAAGTAAGTCAAAAATTAAATACAATAAAATAGTACTCTAAATAAAAGCTAAAAATAATGTTGTACAAATAAATATTATAATAAAGTGAGCTGTGCAGTGCAATGTGTAATCTGATGTGTAGTCCTGGTGTGTAGTCCTGAGGAGATCAACAGAGTCCTGAGTTATTAGTAATTATGTTTAATGTGAACTAAAGTGATGTGTTAAAGTCACAGTAATAATGTCCGGGCAAGTGGTGAGGTGTTATACAGTGAGATCGCTGTTGGGAGGAATGATCTCCTGTACCGTTCCTTGTTGCAGCGGAGCTGAAGGAGCCTGTTACTGAAGGTGCTCCGCTGCCTAATCAGTGAGTCGTGGAGGGGGTGTGATGTGTTCTCCATGATGGCAGTGAGTTTGTTTAAAGTCCTCCTCTCTATAACAACCTCAAAGCCCTCCAGAGAGCAGCCCAGCAGAGCTTAGGATGTTGAGGTTCTCTTTGGAAGTGACTAGGATAGACAGGATTAGGAATGAGAACATCAGAGGGACAGCACAGGTTGGAAAATTGGGAGACAAAGTTCGAGAGGGCAGACTGAGATGGTTTGGACATGTACAGAGGAGGGACAGTGGATATATTGGTAGGAGAATGTTGGAGATGGAGCTTCCAGGCAGCAGGAGGAGAGGAAGGCCAAAGAGGATTTATATGGATGTGGTCAATGAAGATATGAAGGGAGTTGGTGTGATAGCTGAAGATGCAGAGGATAGTGTGAGGTGGAGGAGATTGACTCACTGTGGCAATCCCTGATAAAGGGAGAGGCCGAAAGGAGAAGAAGAAGACAGTTTTACCATTTGTTTACCATTATTGTGCTCATTTGGCAAATTTTGAAACATTAAGGCGCACATGACTGATTCTTATTTTTTATGTTAACCTCACTGCTACAATTTTTTTTCTTTCAGAACAGCCAAGATTCTCATAGCTGATCTTTGCTCATCAGTGTTGTTGACATGATTGATATCCAGTTGGGAAAGTTGAAAACATCCTAAACTGGGCAACAAGTGATGTTGTTAGGCCAGCTTAATCTTTCTGGTCATGCAAATGTACTACTTTGGTGAAAATGCTAACGCTTGTAAACCAACTAAAAACCACTTCATTCTCCTTTTCTGGAGTGAGACTTGTAGGATCATGTGTAGTCCTTAGGGCACTTTTTTTTCTGAGATTCACTTATGTGTGTGGTTTTTACAACCAAAAAATAGTCATAATTGATTTTTACCTGACAATTTTCTAACTTTCCTTAAAAATGAAACAAGCTGTTTTGTTGCTCTGCCTGATATATTTAAATGGATTCTATTCTAATTATCATGTATTGTGCTTATTCCAGAGAGCATTTCTGGCTAGAATATTCTTAACACTTCCATTTGAATGGACATAATAAATGTGTTGGTTCTATATAGGCTGTTTTAGCAGCTTAGTTTCCTTATGGACAGTATGGACAATGGAGTGAATGATACACTTTAAAATTTTATCAGTGTTTACTAGAGATGAGCGAGTACACCACTATCTGTATCTGTTCAACCATCTAAATTAACTGGGCACAACACAATATTCACACACTATTTAGTCATGGTTTTGACATAATTAAGTCATAGAAACAAGATTATTAATGTTGTACCATCAACTTACTAATTTATAGTCATGCATTATGATCCCACTCCAATTCAATAAGAAGCTGTGGACCACATCCCATGGATGAGATATCATGTTTGTCACAGCCTATTTTTTAATAATCATACTTACTTTGAGACATAAACATTATATACAATTATTTTGGAAAAGTGTTTCATACAAGATGTACCTGTATTGAAGTCATTTTTGAGGCAGCCATGGCCTGGTGGTTAGAGATCTGAGCTTGTGAACGGAAGGTCACCGGTTCTTTAGGCAGGTCATGACTGAAGACCTCTTGAGCAATGCACCTAACCCCCAACTTTTCCGTGGGTGCCATGGATAGGGCTGCCCACCACTTCAGGCACATGTTCTCACAGCCTAGTGTGTTCACTAGTGCATGTGTTCTCTGCACAGATGTTACATGTGGAGGTCAAATTCTGTTGTGCGCAATCATACTGGCCAAAGTTGAATCTAATCTAATCTAAAATTGTGTATGTGTGAGTCACAACCTGCCCCTCAGTTTATTAAAGTTAATGACTTATGGAGTAAAGTGAATGTGTTTATAAATAGCAGGCAGTCAAAAATATGTTTTGTTCTGACATCTTTAATCATTTATTTGGATGGCTATTGGTAAGTATTGTAAATGTGGAAGCAGCATCACACCATCATAAAGGAATGGCTGACTCAAAAAAAATTACTTTTACCACTTATCCAAAACGTCAATCAGCCAAGATGATTGTCCACGTGTTGCTTCCTTATGTAGAACTGAAGCTATGAGGCTAACAATGCTACCAGAACTAGAACATAACTGAAACCGAAATATCTCCATCCCAGATAATCAACTTTTGCCATGAATCCTCCATCCAGACTGATGTTTGTGGTGGGCCTGTCTACAAAAAAGCCCAGGGTTGAATTATGTTCCCATTCCAGTCCTGCTGGACACAGTACAACTTTATGTGAGCTATGGATGCACAGTATAACTTTATGTGAGCTATGAATGTCATATTGTGTCCTAAACCATTTCTATTAGTGTTAATTAAGATCTGAATGCAGTTTGAGTGGGTTAAGAGATTTTTAGGTGGTTATAAATGTGTATTCTGGTGTTTGTTAGCCTTTACATTAGCTAACAAACATTAACAGCCTTACAGCTCCAGTTTAAACTAAAGAAGCTCTAAACATGTGGCAAATTGTGTAATTTTGATTTTTAAATGGATCAATGTCTTGGTGGTCAAATGTAAATGTGTGTGGCTAATGAAATCAGCACATCTGTAGTTTGTTTTCCATATATGCAGAGTGTATGGACTATTTTCTTAATTAAAATTGTTTTACATTTTGCATCAAAATCTTAAAACAAATCATGATACACTACTGGTCACAAGTTTTATTTTTCCAGTTTTGTATAGAAAATGTTTGAGTTTAATGTCTCATTGTTCTCTGAAATGAAAGTACAGGAGTTAAATAAGAACTCATGGAATCAGATTATAGACCAAAATGTGTCTAAACTTTGGACACAAAGTAGCACCTTTGTCAGATATAACAGCTGAACACACTCATGTCATTCTTTCTACAATAGACATCAAATATTCTTTAGTTCTTCACAAATCTGCTGCAGTTTTCATACATGTGTCAACCCAATAGTTACCTAAAATAACCCAATTGTTTAAATTAAAATGCATCACTAACATTTTCTCAAACCAATTAAAAGGGCATCCAGATTCTAATAAATTGTGTTGTGTAACACAGCGTCACTTACTATGAACAATAAAAATGCATGAATCTTTTCTTCTATAGGCAGACACTTCAGACAGCAGCAGACCTGATTCCTCCATTTTAATGATGTTAACTGCACAGCACCAAAGAAACATTATCTTACAACTCGGACTTGCGACACTAGAGGTCACCCTTCAGCAGAACAGTGTTCAGTTATTAAAGGACAATATTCATCCGTAAAGAATAATGTTTTTCCCATCATTTTGTCTACATTTGAAAAGCTTATTACAAAGCATAATGCATGTATGTGGTTTATCTGACACTAATTCTTTAATTGGCAGATGAAAATACAGAGAAAAGAACAACTTCAGCTCTCATATGACACCTTTTGTATGTCTCTCAGTTGAGTGGGAGTTGTGTCTACAGAGAGAACGTCTCTTTAAAAATATTCTTATTACCTCAAAACTACTTTTGAATTATATGCAGTCATGAATGGCTGCAGACTTTCCTCTTTTGCTTTCTGAAGCATAGTTTCTCAAGTAATATTGTTACTATTATGCCGAGGGCTTGTTTCTGTTTATGTGACCCTCATGTTCTGTTTGCAGGAGCGCTGACTGATGATGAATGCTGAACATAGTCATTTCCTTTAATTTAGTCAATTGTTTGAGAATCTTTATTGTGCAATCTGACTTAAAGACATATTACACAGTCTGATATACACTACCGGTCCAACGTTTTACAACTTTTTCCAGCTTTGATCAAGTTATTGTCTCATTGCACTTTGAAATGAAAGCATAGCAGTTAAATAAGAACTCATGGAATCAGTTTATAGTTCATGTTTTCAACCTGACCAACCCAGCTTTATTGATACTGTGTCTTCAAACTATCAAGTATTCTGTAAATCCTTAGTTAAGATCCATGTGAATCTGAATGTGTTGAGAGAAGTTTTATTTGGTTTATTTTAAGGAGTTATTAAGTAATTGTTGAGTTCTAGAATTTGTTAATAACACATACCACTCCAATTCCAAGTTAAAAGTCAAATTTAGACTTCAAACATGTCTTGGATGATCTAAAACATCTGAGGTGAGAGGGATATTGTGTATGAAGTACCATATCTTAATTTTATTAACCCTACCCTGTACTATACAGTTAAGCAAAACCCTAAACTCAGCTCAACATTTAAACATGACCCTGTTGAAAGTCTACATTAAACCAGATTTTTGGTAACAATAAATACTGGTGTATCTCAAAAAAGTAGAACATTGTGAGAAAGTTGATTTTATTCAAAAAGGTAAATTCATATTCTATATTCACAACACAAAAAATGACATTTAAAGCTGTTTTTATTTTTTTTGGTTATACTTATAGCTCATCAAAATCAGAAATTCAGAATCTCAAATTATTAGAATATTTCATTTGGAGTTTAAGTAAATTACTTCACACTGCATCAACATCAAAATAAAAAAGCTTAAAATATGACATTCAGCATATGAATTTATGTTTTTGAATTAAGTTACGAACAAAAATTTACTTTTTTACAATAGTCTAATATTTTGAGATGCACTAGTATAATCTATGGAGAGAACAAAGAAAATATAAAAGAAAGAAATATGACTGAATTAAACAGCAACAATTTAAAATAATATAGTAAAATAAAAATATATACAAACCGGATTCCAAAAAAGTTGGGATACTAAACAAATTGTGAATAAAAACTGAATGCAATGATGTGGAGATGCCAACATCTAATATTTTAT